>JAJOZX010000426.1:395000-537500 GCA_023014485.1 Bathynomus jamesi | reverse complement strand
AACTTATGGTATACATCCTTTCAGGGTATTGTATACTTTCGAAACCAAGATATCGTATGATTTTTTGTGGAAGATATTGCGTTCATTTAGGATATAGGTGGGTATAAATTTACCTTCTATTTTAGTTAGGTTACGATTTGTATATTTTAGTTTCAGTTAATTCCCGCGTCTGAGAAAGCCAAAATTGAATTTTGCGCATAAAATTACCTAAAAAAAATATATATCTTTTTACTAAAATTTAATCAGTGAATAAAACCGACAAGACTCCAATCATGTTTGGTACTTAAATTTAAATATATTTCAAACAACCATAATGGGAAAATAAGAGTATAAAATTGCAAAAGTAAACAAATGACTATTTTGATGAAAAGAATTTAGTCACGGATTAACTTAAAGATGTATTTTCACTTATGATCTCTTGTCTGGATCCTTTTTTTTTACCATAAATGAGAGACTCCCAAACTATTCTTGATCTTCAATTGTCGACGAATATTCCCGTGATGAATGCCATTTATCTTACATTGGCAAAACGGCTCGGCCAATTTCAAGTTCGAATTGCTGAGCAGAGAGGGCGTAGCAGTTGGTCAAAAAAATTTACTTTGTAACTCTATGCATTCTAATATAAGAAACGATACATATAATGAGGATGATTCCAAAGAGAGGGAGAGAGCGATAGCTTCAAAATAATTTGTGAAGGGCGCAAAAGCGACCTTGATCTTTTAGAAAGTCTTCTTATTTTTAAAAGAAATGCAACTTTGAATAATTATATATACTTTTTTTTCATATTTTAAATATTGTACGACGGCACTCTTTTTTTTCTATTTATACAAATTTGGTATTTTTTACATCATGTTTACTTCACTAATTTTAAGTATATATTAATTTTATATCATTTATAATTATTTCGTCTGTATTTTTCGAACTTTGCAACAATTTAGATATTGCATTGATCAGGATAAGAGGTCTTATCGAAAGTTCTGCTTTATAGTGACAGAATCAAACTGGCTTTGTTAGTGGTAATAAAACTTATATATTATATATATATATATATATATTATATATATATATATATATATATATATTCTCTAAATATGGTGTAAATAAGCCCTGATCAGGCCCGACCCTCCCTGACTTAAAAACTTACCTCACTGACCTTAGCTGACCTAACGTATCATAATTCACCGGTTGTTTCGTCAATGCTTTCAACACGTAATGAACAGTGGCGTAGCCCGGAATTCTAAGCTGGGGGAGGGGACCAGACAACAGAATTTATCGACAAAATAGCAGAACAATTTATTGATGTGTAAGTTTTTATTCATCAGATATTTGAATACACGATACTGAGTGTCTGTATCTTGTAACGATTATATATATATATTATATATATAATATATATATATATTATATATATATATATATATATATATATCATAATTCTACGCCCTTCTTTGTGATACAGTACACAGTAATTGATATTCATTGTTAGGGTACGTCACGTGATCAGAATTTATATTTTTCTGCTTTGTTGTCGACATTTCATTGTATGAATGACAAAAGTAATGATGGGGCTATTTAACATCCTTCGCAACAGCAATGTTCATATAACGAGGGGAACCTACAGCTTTTTACCTGGGGTCCTAACCACGGGTCGCTACATAATCTGGACGCAGAGAAGGGTCTCCCATCCAACTACTACCCAGCCCTAACGTCGCTTAACTTCGCTGATCGATCGTATCAGTGACAAAGTTAAATGTTATCGCGTACCGATAGACCATTAAATGTATACCGTCAAAACCCGACTTTGGCCACAGCAGAGTAGGAGGGGCTATTTCCTCCCGGCTCCCCTTTTGGCTACGCCACTGGTAATAAACACGCTACATAAACCTTTACCTTGTGTTTATCGACGTGCAGATGTCGAAGATTCGGATCATATAGAAGTCGAGATGGATCGATGTCGATTGGGGATTGCCGTCGACCTTTGTTGCACAAACTCCAGTCGGGATTGATCAAACCCCAAAAGTCGGGACCTGAAATATGAAGAAACTTGTTTACACCAATTCAAACACGCTTTTTTTATGCGGGAAAGAGGGGCCAAGGGCTCTTAACCCTAGAAAGCCAACCTATCACAGTCACGTAGCCAGGACTTCCAAAGGGGGGGGGGGTCGAACTCGTAGAAAGGCAAACCTTTTGGTGCAAGGACCTAGTCACTGCGGAGGGGGTTTAGAGTAGTTTAAAAATTTAAAAAAAAAATACGTGTTTATTTACCAAATGATGTTACGTATTATAATATCACATCATTAAGTTATAACTATGGTTACAAAAATGGACCTTTCCTGTCAAGGGGAGGGTCGTTTGACCCCCCCCCCCCTGGCTACGACCATGTATCACAATAAAAGTACATTTATTTTTCCGTAAATGATGCCCTTTATTGTACCAAGTTAATTTTTATTATTTTTTATTAACAATAAATTGTTTAATTCAACCTATAAATGTAATTTTCATTATGGGGTTACGTAGATCCGACACTAGTCTCTATGTGTGCGGTCCTACACTGGCCTTCTATGGTTAAAGGGAAACAAATCTCGATACTAACACGTCTTTTCCATCCTCAATTTCATTAGTTTAAGTTAGATTATGCGGGTAAGGTTAGGTTAGATTATACCCAGTAGATTACGTTATGAGCCAGGACTCAAACCTGCCTTCTTCAGACTAACAGCCCTACCTCTTAACTACTAGGTTACCCAACCGGATATATATATGTAATCTTTTTCTGACTGTACTTTTTAAAAAAATCACTTAAAATCAGTAAAGGTTCGTTAGATATTTTCAGTAAAAAAAAGAAAAAAAATGCCGAATGAATAGTTTATTTCAGTGAAAATTCCATAATTCTGGTAAATGTTTTAGAATTCCATAAATGCAATTTCAGAAACTGAAATCGAAATGAAATAATTCACCATTTTGAAAAATATTTCAACATTTTCAAAATAACATTCTATCTTTCTTGTAAAGATGTCTCTACAGCGAAGGTTATATTTAAAACAGAATTTACCGAAGTTCTGAATTGACTGACCTCAAATTAACTCTTTCCTAAATTCAATTAAAACAGACTTCATGATTTTTAGTAATAAAAGAAGTGTACATCTTGAGAACCCGAATGTTGGAGAATTCGTTGTAGAAATGTACGTATGTAGTGAAAGTTTTCGGACTCATGCTCTTCTAGATAAGAATTTGCGATGGAAGGACCTTATCATTAATTATATCTCTAAAAAGGATATCTATTACGAGTGTTGCTATAATAAAACGGGTTTTATTAACTTTGTATCATACTTTTGTTCTCTCTTATTTGATGTACCGCAATCTTGCATTGGAAAATAGTGCTGATAAACGTATTAGACAGTATTTTTGTTATTTAAAAGCGAGCAATAAGAATATTATCTAATACCGATTTTCTTTATTTTACGCGTGCATTCTTCAGACTTAAAATTATTATTAAACCCCAAAATAATAAAATTGGCACATTTTATTTATAAATATAGACATTAACTTTGAATTAATTCTGGGGAATCGCGTGGCGGTCGCTCCCATTCCGTCAATGTAAAATAACACGCGACTCGAGTCGTGAGTCGCGAAACGATCTTGCGCGCGGCCGGCTTTAAAGGCAATAGTTTTACACGCTTCAATGAAGATGGTATTTGTACAGATCCAACAATAGCCTCCTTTGTTCGCCATTCGAACGGATGGATTCGGTAACACGCGTAAATATTTACGACTAGATCAATTCACTTTTGTAAAAATTACTTTTGAAAGTAGTTAGATTACTTTTACTTTGCTTCTGAACTACTTTAATTACTTTGCATTTAGTTATTTAAAAGTTTGAAACTGAAGGTGAAACCATTCGCTGCGGTAAGACGCGCCGAATTCTTTGAATAAAAGCATAAATTATACATTAAATGGAACGCTCTCTAGGAGAGAACTGGAATATGTAGTCAACCGCGTTTTACTTTAGGATCAAGCTGTAAATGAAAATGTGTTCCAACACTTTAATATGTTGATGATGATGATGATGATACATAAATACACGAAGTTGTTGATGAAGTACTGTACATAAATATAATGACGTCAATCATTATAAAACTAAATTGCCACTTCTAGTTTCTCACCTCCAGTTTCACCCGTACTAGTTTTCTCTGTATTTAAATATTTATTTGCATCAACTTCTGCAGTCTTCTCCACCAATAAAGGACCTAAATAATAATAATAATTCTTGCCTGAACTTTATTCCAAGTTCTCGCATAATTTCCTTGCCAAACATATTGAAGTAAACTTTTGGTTGGTAGGTTGATTGATCTATTTAACGCCCTTCATTCAACTGAAGGTCGTTGAGATGGGGTGGTAAGCCACCAACCGGCAAAAATAAATTCCCATTAAAAGGGGAACTGAGTCGAGCCAAATGCATTACGTGCAGCGAGCTCGTCACTGCACTCCCGACCCCATTTCTTAGACCGGTTTAGAACAGCCTTTGTCCGTTAGTTTTCGAGGACAACCAACTATCTTTCAAAATCTATAAGAGAAATAGTGCATTTGTTTTTCAACCTGTCTTCTTTTAAGAAGTTATTTGAGAAGAAACCATAATGAGAGGTAATCTTTGTAAAGTCATAAATGTTGAATAGTGTTCAATATTTGGTGACGCCATTTGAATAAAAGTTGATCTAAACATATTTTGGTTTCAATCCATCTACTCGAGCGGTGGAAAAGGAAATTAATGTCTAACATCTGTCATCTTTCTTGAGAGGATGTAAGCTATTGCCGATATGATGTACAGTTACTACAGTAAATGCTGAATTTTGCCCTTTTTTGTTGAGATATTACGAAACCGTTGGAAAGACTCAATGTAACGGACTGCGAGTAAAAAAAATAAATTAGAAATATGCTCTTGGCTTCTTATTCAGAATACAGTATTCCTAATCTTTTCTCGGTGAAGGTACCCCAATACCATCTGTTCTGCTTTCACGGCCCCTAGAGTTTTCGTCTCCTCACTGTTGAACATCCAGTTCACGCCCCCTCCACCCCGACCCCCTTAATACCATGTAACTTCAAACTGAGTGTATACAGTTTCCTTATGGACGTAATAAATTGCGATTTTTATAAAAATTTATATTAGTTCATCAACCTTTCAATTTTGAATTAAGTGATTTTTTTTTTTTTTCATTTTCATAAATTTTCGTGGCACCCCTAAACAGGCATATGTGGCACTCGGGTTCAGAAACACTGCTTTAATATAAGATAACCATTATTATTGGTTACATCAACCAAATATGACGACCAATCTACGTGAATGTTTAATTCAACCACGTAAGAATTAGCTCCAACCCTACTTATTTACTGATAACAATCTTACTACTGTACATATATACTAGTTAGTGCAAAAAAGCGTATGGTTGATTTTAACTATTTTGAATTGATAGTAATTGATAGTAATTATAGTAATTGATAGTTGTAACCAAGTAGGTAGTTTCTGTGTTCTGAAAAATGATGTAAAGTACAGTTCTGTAAAGTATATACATTATACAGATAGTAAATTACTTCCAGATAAATGTATGGGGACATAATAAATTTTTGAATCTCAGACACTTCGCTTTTAAACACACATAAAATTGTTTCATGTTCACATTTTACGAGTAAATACTCGAACAAGCCTATAATCGTGCTTGTAATTGTACCTAATGGACTGCAATTATTCTATTTAAGCTACTATATATATATATATATATATATATATACACACACACACACTGTATGTAAAAGAATACAAGTGAGAGTTTTACAATTTTTAGATATTTCATAACATTGATATACTCACAGTGCTTTAATCTGAATATGCCGTTGAAAGTGGCAAGATATACAGTAGTAGTAGTAATAATAATAATAATAATAATAATAATAATTACAATAAAAAGTTTACAATATGTTACATAATTTTAAATTAAATAATTTATTGTATATATGTAGTAGAAATTAAATGATTCTTAATAAAAAAATATATAAAAGAATAAATTATACGATTGTACACAATTTTTCAAATACTTTAATTAAAGTTGGCAATAAGGAATGGAGCCATAATTGGATGGAGTGTTTGGGTTTCCGACTTAAATACACGACATACTCTGGCTTCCTTTCGACCAGTGTTTCTCAGCCTGATTTCCCCCACGACCCCCGTGTCAGGGTCTTAGATCGGTGCGACCCCTTTATTATCCTACAGGTAAACAAATTCACGAAGCAGTTTTTTTTTTGTTTTTTTTTGCGCACAAATCACTACTACAGGGGTAAACAAACTACGAACCGGGAGGTCGCAACTCACCGTTTGAGAAACACCGCTTTAGACTGTCAGAGAATATACCTTAGTGTTACCCATTCATTCACTAGCTTAGTAAGTGATATTGCAATTTCATCGGATACAAATTTATATATTTTTACCGGGATCGTATTGATTTCAGGATCTTTATTTCTTAGATTTTTTATTTCTAGAGAAATATCGTATGGTCGGATTGGATCAAAGAAAAATGAGTTTGGATTTGGTTGTGACACGTATTGTCGGTAGTGAATATCTGTCATTGGGATCAAGGCTGCGGAATTGGAGTCGATATTTGCGAAGAAGTTGTTTAATAAATTGGCTATGTCTTTGAGGTCACTGTAAGAATTTCCGCCTTGTGTGAGGGAGGACAAGGGATTTGTCTTACTCTTCTTGTTGATTAACTCTGAAAGAGTGTTCCATAAGCCTTTTTGGATTGGATTCTCGTTCATCAATTTTTGAACAACAACAATAATGATCTGCTTTTGCTTTTTTAATGACTGCATTAAGTCTGTTACGGTAATTTTTGTACGTCTGTTCGGTAATAATATCAGTTTTACGTAATTTAACCCTCTAAGGACGGAATTTTATGTAGGGTTAAGTTATGACTGCGTGTATTTGAAACGTTACCAATTTGTA
Source organism: Bathynomus jamesi (assembly GCA_023014485.1). NCBI lineage: Eukaryota > Metazoa > Arthropoda > Malacostraca > Isopoda > Cirolanidae > Bathynomus > Bathynomus jamesi. The sequence continues at coordinate 530,512 of JAJOZX010000426.1, read as the reverse complement.
TCAGTCGTCGCTAAAGGGTTAAAGAGTGTTTGCTCGCGTTTAATACTCACAATGAGTGCTGGTGTGATCCATTGGTGGTTGTATTTAGTTTTAGATATTACTTTTGATTTAAAAGGAAAGTTTATGTTGAATATATCCATTAGTGTGTTTGAGAATGTTTGAAATTTTGTTTCAATGTCATGGTTACTTTCGATTATTCTACTCTAGTCAAAAGCTATTATTTCTCTCGGGAACCTTAATTTATTACAACTGTAAGATCTATAGTCAACTTTTATAGCTTCTTTGCTGAAAAATGGGCGATTCATAATATTTTATTATAATTATACCTGAGACGCAGTCAAGCGAGGACCGCACCCAGATCTGATCTAGCAGAATCGAATTTCTGATGTCATTGTGAAATAAAAGCTAATTTAAACTCACTCGCAGTCATGATGTTGTGAAAGAACCTCGAGTTACTATTTCGATGTTCTTTTGTGAGATCAATATTTAAATTTCCCGCAATAACATAATTATTACCAATATAATTGGAGGTTGGTTAAAATTCTATCGATATTTGTAATAGAAGTTGATTGGTAAATGCTTAAAATTGGATACTGGGTGTTATGAATAAACATTTCGATTGCGTCAGTTCTTCGATATTTTTACTTTTGTAGTTTGAGTCTACAAATATACTTACACTTTCTCCCCTATTGTTAGCCCTATATACATTATTATTTTCATTTAACCTCTTAACGACTGAAGTTTTTGTAGGGTTAAGTTATGAATACGTGTATTGGAAACGGTACAAATTCGACCCAGTCGTCCAAAAGAGGTTAACCAGGTTTCATTTAATATAATACGCGTGTATTTATGTTGTAATAATTTTAGGTTAGCTGTCAATGCGTCAAAGTAGTTTGGGAGACTGCGAATGTTTAAGTTTAGGAAAGACAGGTTACCATTATTGTATTTCTCATTTAAGAAGTTGTCTACCGAGATATAGTCGGAGTTGACTACATTTTCAGATTGAACAATGTCATTTACAGTATTGAGAGTATTTAAAGTTCATGATATGAAAATTAGGGTAATACGGTGATAGAAATAATAACAGGTAAGAAAAATATATACAGAACACACACACACACACACACATATATATATATATATATATATATCAGTGGCGACTCGTGGTATAAATGTATGGGGGTGCGATTTCATAAAATTGTACGACAACACGGACTCACAATAGGCTAGCGCGAATCCAACTGCCGCTCACAAGAGTACTTGTATTAACATATGCGGCTATGCCAGACGTACAATTCTAGTTAATTACAAATAAGTAATAATTCAATAAAATACATATAAATGGTTTATATCATTATTACTGAAGAACTATTAGTAAAAATAAAGTTGTTATTATAAAAAAAATTCGCGATTGTACTTATATTTTCATTACAATAGTAAAATATAATTTATATTTACTGAGCGAAAAATCTGTCGCTCATCGGCTGCAATATTATTTTGTATTCAAACAGCAGTACACTGTTTGAAGCTATGCTATAAGTTAGAATATATGTACTGTATGAAGGCTTACTCAAAATGCCTCATGAATCATGATATGCCACATGAATTTTAAAATATATTTCAAGAATATTTAGTTTAATATCTTAAAATTAATATATTTTTTATCTGTTAAATTAATATTTATCGTTTCAAGCAAGGGGGAGCGACCGCTCCATCGCTCCTATACGCCAGTCGCCACTGATATATATATATATATATATATATATATATATATATATATATATATATATATATATATAAAGTTGTAATAAAGCAAGAACATATAAGAACGTGATATTATTTATATATGCATCCACAAGCGAGACTATAGAGTTGAAAGTTAGAAAATTATGAAATTATAAAAACTTAATTAAAAATTCAATTGAAAATTATATAATTATAAAATCTTAAAATTAACGATTACAGAATTTGAAGGACGATAAGAATAGCAAAATTATAAGATTATAAGGATCATAAAATTCTAAAATTTCAAGACGGCATAAATTTATGATTTTTCTTTTTAATTATTATTAAATGCGAGAGTAATAATACATAAAATAGGTTATGTAGTGATAGGTTTACTTAACACACGGGTTATGCTAAAGGCAATTTTATTTGTAGATGGTGCCGAAAGTTGTCGAAGTCATGTTGAGTATGAATCGACACTCTTTGTCCTTCCTGGAACTTACGGGCATATGTTATACCGTCCCGTACATAACGGGAATAAATTATATTTTTCTTTTTTAAATTTTAATAGTTTATAAAAAAAAAATTTCCGTATTCAAGGAGTGATTCATGATATTAAGTTTGATATTTATAACTGCGCTTCTTTTCAATTTCTTATTTCCACAGCCAGTTACTCAATTTGAATTTTATGATTCTTTTGTCAGTGCCAGTATTATTATTTTTCCCGACTCAATGTGCCTCCGTAATGACATTTTCAGGAATGTTTGTACGGAGTTTTTCTTTTCTGGTGCTTCTAACAATTTCAGTGGAGTTTTCACTTGGGGAGCCTTGAGGGACTTCAGGTCCACCGATAAAGTATAGGTTTTTGTAAGGTTCCCGTTTGAGGTCGCTGTTTAACCCCTCGTTTTCTATTGCTTGGTTTTGTAGTCGATCTTCCATCGTGGATACTCTCTCTTTAAGAGCGTTCATACACTGTTTTAGTTCTTTGTTTCCTTTTAATTTGTTTATTCTTTCATCCTTTTCCGTTAATCAGTTTAGGATAAAAGATATTCTAAACTGATTAACAGAAAAGGATGAAAAAATAAACAAATTAGAAGAAGGAACTAAAATAGCGTATGAACGCTCTTAATGAGGGACTATTGACGATAGAAGATTGACTACAAAACCAAGCAATAGAAAACGAGGGGTTAAACAGCGACCTCAAAGAGGAACCTTACAAAAACCCATACTTTATCGGTGGACCTGAAGTCCCTCAAGGCTCCCCAAGTGAAAACTCCACTGATATATAACGCTAATTGTTTATTATCACCGGTAAACGCCTGGCATTCCCGCCTTTTATTCGCATTGAATTCCTCGATCCGTTGATGGAGGGAGATCTCTCCGGAAACGTGGAAGCGGCGCTTGATGCGGAGGGAGAAGGCATACATCTCTCCCGTTCCCTCGTGCAAACTCTCGGGAATGAGGGATGTCTGTTGTTGTTGTTTTTGTTGTTGCTGTTGATTTTTCTTTCCTCTTTTTTTGCCATTTTTTGTGAAGTTTATTCACTTGAAATTTAGATATTTGTTGATAGTTTATGGAAGTTTTAATGAAAGAATTTGACTCGATTTTTAGATAACGTTCTTGCTCTACATTAAGTTTTTATTTACACACGCAATTAAAATTCAGTCATTCGTTCGTATGTCTATAGGATCACCCGTTTGTTCGTTCGTTTGTTTGTTATTTCAGGGTTACGGGTACAGCTTATGGCCCTGTAGGACTAAGAAGGTAGTGCCGAATATCGCTAGAAAAATTTGAAGATATTTCTTATGTAATATTGTTAGTAAAATAATGTAGATTATCTGATGAAATTGTAATCGTGTAATCTTGGTACGTTTACAATTTTGTTGGAGCAGTAACACAATGGTTGACAGGCTTGACAAGAAGAAGGAGCATGAAACTGACAAGCATCACCGGCACTGGCATAAAAACAGTTATTTATTTATTTATTATTATTAACCGAAAAAATACATTATAAATTATAAAATATTGATTCCTCGTTCCAGACTGGAATCGTTGCAGTTGAGTGAGTTGGCATTTTCCTAAGAGTGAAATGAATGCCAATAATTTGAACATATTGTCAGTTAAGTTTTTGAATTGAACATTTTTATATTCGGAATTTAAGAAAAATAAAGAAAAAAATAAAGTAATTTTTATTAAATAATTACAGGAATTTAATATTTTATCTATCTATCCTATCTATTTATATTTTTATCGTTTTCTATATATTTATATACGTGTGTGTGTGTGTGTGTGTGTGTGTGTGTGTGTGTGTGTGTGTGTGTGTGTGGTGTGTGTGTGTTTAGAGTTCATTTTAAGGTTGCATGACACTTCTTGTTAACTCTATCTCACTTCTATTGATTTTTGTACTTCATTTTAGTCATGCAACATTGCTCCAATACGTATGATGGTATGTATATATATATATATATATATATATATATATATATATATATATATATATATATATATATATATATGCGCTAAATTATTTATATATTCTTGATATATAGCCTATATTCGTTACATATTCATACGAAGCAGGAAACTCGCTCTGTCCATGAGATTAATTCTATAACTTTCATAAAGCGCTCATCTATATCATCTATATAAGATATATGAACTTTAAATAAAAATATATATTGATAATATAATATTGCAACGTATATAGAACGTAGAAATGGAGTAAATATTTAAATGAAATCTATTTTGTATCTTTACATTATCTTTAAATAGTTAACCCCTTTTATTTTATCTTTGCTTTAAGGATTTGCAGTCATGTTTTTATCTATCTATCTAGCTATCTATTTATCTATATATAGTATATATGCGCCTCGGTGGTGTACTGGTCGGCATCGCTGCCCGGGTTCGACTTCTGGTGACGGCAGGCGGCTAACCCAGCTGTTCATCCTTCCACACAATAAAAATTGGTTGGTAGATAAATGGGTACCCTGGGTAGTCTAGTGGTTAAAACGCCGGGCTGCTGATCGGGAGGGCGTGAGATCGAGTCCGGGCAAGGACTTTGTAATTTCTAACCACTAGTGATGGGTCGTGGTTCGGATAACACGTTAGGCTATATGTCTAAGGTGGAGCAACAAGCTTGACCTTCATCAGACTGAACAATATAACCAAGGTTATATATATATATATATATATATATATATATATAATATATATATATATATATATATATATATATATATATATATTAAACTTGTACTAGATGTTGAAATAGTCCTGAGTATCGTAGGCAGATAAAGTTGAATCATGTCAGAATAAAACACGGATACATAATACATAACAGGTACATAATTTCAAAATAGAACTACCTATCAACATAATATACTAGATTTGTAGATTTGACACAGACGTGTAATATATGTTAAAAAAAATCCCTGAAACATCAAAACGGGAGGTACGGTAGATAATATAAAAAAAGAGGTCGATCCCTTTTGCGAATACATAAGTTTCAAAAACACTTTTTTTTTCTCACGAGGAGGGATAATAATTGTTATACATTATCGATAGGTAGATAAGGTCAAAGCAGGTAGGAATCGTTAACGTAAGGATTCGTTAATAGTGGAATAGCGTGATGGCGTGACTCTCCAACTATTCACGCGACAGACTTTTATTTAAACTTTTGAGTTTTTCTCCTGCGAAAACAATCGGATCGAAGCTCTAAAGTAAAAGGGATTGTGTCGTTTCTTAAGGAGGGGGCGGACTGCCCTTATACACTCACCACTGACCCCTATCCCTTAAGACACCCTATGTTCCTGAGGAAAGGCCGGCCGGGTTCACCAGAAAACGGACGCGGACCCCCCCCCCCCCCCCTCTCCCTCTCCCTCTTTTCAGCGAAATTTATGCGCCCTTTGGAAAACGGTGTGTAAAGGAAGAATCACTGACTAGGAGGCTATGTGGAGGATGTGGAAGAGACACAAAAGTGGAGGTTTAAAAGTTCTCCGAGTAAGTAACATCAGAAACTAATGGGGTAGAAAACAAAATAAACAACTATAAGAATAGGTCGTAAGTGACTCCTACTTCCCCCCCCCCCTTCTTCCCCCACCCCCTACCGTAAAAAAAACGATAAAAAATGGGTTATCGATGACAAACTAAACTAAAACTCTTTTTTTTTTTTTTGGAAAGAAAGCTAAACCGCAGTTACCACTAAAATGAAAATAAAATCGGCTCTTAATAACCACACATACTGAAACAAATTAATTAAATTTATTTAAAACCGACGAACTCTAACGAACTCATAGTTAAATAGTAAATAAATAATAAAATAAATATTAATAATAATAAGTGAAGCGTGTTTAGCGTCCTTGTGGGCAAGTTTCTGTTCAACTATGACCTCCTTCCTGTTCAATTTACTTTCAGTGAAATAATCTTCTGTGAAAATGTGCTTAAAAAATACATGTATTGTTAAGCTTACCGGGTAGCGTTATTGCATGCAATTCCGTGTTGGCGGGGAGTGTTGAAGTGCAATTATGTAATTAATTGTACTAAGGGAGCTGTAATTAGTTACATTGATTATTCTAAATATTTTTCGCGGGATGGTTTTCTTCACAACTTGACTTGATAATGCAGCAATATATATATATATATATATATATATATATATATATATATATATATATATATATTTTAGGGATATGGCGTATCGTTGAGTCTGTTCTGTAGTTGGAAGGCTGGCCGTCCTCCATATTCGGATCCGTGATCAGGATCTCGTGAAAAGTGTAGCTTCCTTTAGTCACATGACCTTTTGTCCTTACGAAGGAGGCTAAACAACCCTAAATGTTATATATATATATATAAAACTTGCTTTAACTTAAAAGTTACTTTTGTCAGACCAAAGCACTTTAGCCCAGTCCTCGGAGATCCAACTTTTCTGTTCTTTTGCACACTGCAACCCCCTTTTGCGATTGTTCTTTGACAGCTAATACTTCTTTTTTGCCTTGCACCCTTTGATCCCCTACGGGACAGAACGAGGGTAGGTCTAAAGCCGTTTTTCTACTCTCTCTGAGGGAATGAGGTTTAACAGTCTGTCTTTCAGGTTGGTTGTCACCTTTTTCCAACCACTTCGATGGTTATTGGCATGGTACTTAATTTCTTTATAACGTTTTAATGTGGTATGAAAAGAACATCCTGTTGTTTCGCAATTGCAACCTGCGTAAACCCTTCGGACGACCGTAATACTATTGGACCCTTTTACCTTCGATTAATTCTTCTTTTTACCATATTGTACACTAATTCACCAATTTTTACCACTATAAACTCGCATGACTGAAGCGCGACATTCAATGACGTAGAAAACTGATCCAAAAGGTCTTTTCGAAATGTTATTCGACAATGATTTGGTCACCTTAAAAACAACTTTGGTAAAACTAATGAACTTTTTAGAATGTTATACGGAATTACAGGGTGTTCATAAAGTCACGCAAGTGTAAATGAATATGACTTCACCATATTCACTTGCGTGACTTTATGGACACCCTGTACTATAAAACATAAAATCTACTAAGATTTTATCTGCGGTTGCACCCATGGGCCTATATATGTGAAGGCTGACTTCACATATATAGGTTGAGGCTACATATATAGGCTATGTAGTTTTATGGTCATCAGATTTTTGACAAAGTTCGAAAAATCTGAAATCCCACCCATTTCATACGTCGGGCCAATCAGAATGAATCTCATACCCGGGTTCGGCGTACACTAGGTCAAGCGGTCGTTCGAGGTTGGTTAGTAATTTCCCACGTCATAAAATTTCGTCCAATCAGCAGGGGTCATGGGCGTTGCCAAAAACGAAATGCCTCAAAACTACATATTTAACCATACATATTGAGATTCAAAATACAAATTAAAAAATTCTTTATTTAAACAATAAATAGAACAATTTTAGCTATGTTACGATAATACAATGACCAATTGTCAGATAGAATTATCCATTTTATCTATTTTGACCCTCAGAGCCTTTAAAAAGATTTACTGGGCATACATATGTACGTAGAAGAAGCCGCTTTTCATCCTCATCTCAAAATAATAACTAAATTTATTTTTATAATAATTATATTTTTTTTTAATTATTTTCTTACAGAATTTTGAAAGTATTTTTTTTATTAAAATTTTAATACAAGATTTTTAGCGGGAATTTTACCTCGTTTTCATTTTTGATTGATTTGTTTACAGTAAGAAAAGAATTCGCCTTCATTTCGCACCCAATATTTAATAAGAATAATAAGAATAATATTTATTAAAGTTATTCTTATAATTTAAAATTAACTTTTTCTATTTTTGAGACTTGACACACAAATTATTAATGTATTTGAATATATATATATATATATATATATATATATATATATATATATATAATATATATATACTCTTTTATGGTTTCGACCGACAGTTCAGGATCGATCTTCGGTCGACCGCATATATATATAATATATATATATAATATATATATACAGTGTTCGGCACTAAAGCGTTAATCCAATAACAGTTAATTAACGAAGTTAACTTTTTTTAACGGACTATTAACGGAAGTTAATTTCCATTTATCGTTATCGGACCAGTTAACTTTCGATAACTCGATATTTAGTCTGTTAAAGTCCGTTAACACGTTAACTGCGAGGAGTCATTCACGGAAGATCACCGCTCCGCGAATGAATTCAAACCGCCATAAGCTTAGGAGCATGAGGAGCAGCTTGCCCGTCTGCAAGCCACTGGTCGACGCCCTGGTAGCAGCCGTCACCACCCGGTTCAACCACTACCTGAACGACCGGGACTGCCAGCTGGCAGCTGCCTTCCACCCAAAGTTCCGGCTCCACTGGCTGCGCAGGTTCGACAGCGACCAAACTGTCTCTGTCAGGGCCGCCATGGAGGACGAGGTCGAGAGAGCACTGAGGAACAGGAACGTTGACAGCACCACCAGCTCTAGCGACAGCAGCATGCCTGACGACCTCTTCGCTGGGTGGACGGCCGATGGCTCAAGTACCAGTGTCAAGCAGAAGGCCAAGAGACTTGTCGACACTTGGCTGGACACTGATGGGAAGGTAGACATGGCCGACTCTGACTTCATGGGGGAGCAGATCTTCATCAACCTCTTCCTGAAGTACAATACGCCAATTCCGTCCTCTGCCGCAGTGGAACAGCTCTTCTCTCTCGGCAAGGACATCCTGAGGCCCAAGAGGTCAAGACTGGCAGTTGGGCCTAACTTTGAGAAGTTGGTCTTTCTGAAGGGCAACCAGCACATTGTGTCATAGTCTTTAATAAATGCCTAAAATTTAATTTTACCTTTCAGTTCCCGCCATAATAATTCTCTGGTAAATTAAAATTTAGTTAATGGTTAGTGGTTACAAGGGTTTCAAAACATGTAATCAGTACATTTTTATTAAAAATAAAAAAAAAGTTATTAAGCAAAAAAGTTGCAAAACTTGATAAAAATACAGTTAAATACCTATTTATTGTTGGATTTTGCATAAATAAACATTTTCTATGGGTTTTAAAGCTTTTTTCCTTGATTTTTTTAAATGTTAGTAAAGAAATAGTTATCGTTAACGGATTATCGTTAACTTCCGTTAACTTTGTAGTAAAATTATCGGATTATCGTTATCGGAGTTAAAAATTGGGTTAACGGATTATCGTTATCGAAGTTAACTTTTTGGTTAACGGTGCCCACCACTGTATATATATATATATATATATATATTATATATTATATATATATATATATATATATATATATATACATATATATTATCGTGTTATATGCCTATAAGGTACAAGTACTGCTAAATTAATATAAACATTTAGAATTTATTAAATGAAACCATACGAAATCTATACGAGTTTTAAGACTTACAAAACAGAATAATTTAGATATAAGTAGTGTTGGTGCACGAAGTAAAGTTACAGTTAATGATAATTATCGCAAATTACTGTAATATTACCACATCACACTGTGACATCAAACGAACACAGAATACAACTTTCAGTGAATTTAATTTCCTTTCAAGTAGTCACAGACATTTTTTTTTTTTTTTAGAAATGACACTTTATGTAGAGTTTGAGGGCTACCTCGTGGCCAGTGTCGTAGCACTGCTTCCCCTCGATCGGCGAATTTAAGCAATATTGGGTCTGGTCATAGGGTGGCCATTTAAAAAAGGAGGACACTGCGTATGTGGCCGTAGGTTAACATATATATAGTTTATGTTAACGTACGGCCACATACGCAGTGTCCTTTTTGGAAATTTGGAAATGGCCACCCTAAGGACAAAGTGCTCAAAAGGCGGACTGTCCGCCTAAAGCCGGACGTCTGGCCACCCTAGGTCTGGAGAGTTGGATGGGGGGACCGTCATCCGCGTCCAGATTATGTATTGACCCGTGATTCGGATCTCGCGTAAAGTTGTAGGTTCCCTCCGTTATATGACCGTATATGTTGCAAAGTGGGTTAAACAACCCCGTCAACCAACAACTTTATGCGGAGTTTGAAGATTTTGTAGACATGAGAAGAGGGTCTTACGATACAAAATTTTTGGATCAATGAAAGAAAGCCACCCCCAGCCTTCTTTAGTTAGTTTTATAAGGCTAACTAACGAAAATATAACGACCTAACCTAACCAATCGTCAAGGGCGTACAGTTGACCTAACGATTGGTTAGTTTAGGTCAGGTCGTGATATTTTCGTTAGTTAGCCTTATAAAGCTAACTAAAGAAGGCTGGGGGTGGCGTTCTTTCATTGATCCAATTTTTTGATAGACGGAAAATATTGTTTATCTTAATATGCATTCTAGGAACGTTTAAATTCATTAATACCTTTGTGTTATAATGATGTGACAAAGGTAAAATGATCTGTCATGTCCTAAAATGCATGATAGAGTGGTCATGTAATAAAGTGTGAATTAGCAGATTCAGTAGACCTTGCAGATGAGGTGTTGGTTCAGAATTTTCCGTTTTTACACGAATTTGGTTATAAAATGTACACTCAAAAAACCTCTTTATATAATTTAAACAAAAAAATGTGTTTGAATTTTAGACGAACGAAATTCTCTGTTCAAAATTATCGCGTCCAGTTTTGTTAAAATTTAACTATAACTAAATGACGTTACTACAAAATAAATTTAGTTTAGATTAAACACAAAAAGATCAGATTTACTCGAAATTTGGCTTCATTTCATGTGAGAAATTTAGAAACGATTAATTCCAAGTAAATATAATCTTATATTTGTTTAATCTAAACGAAATTTATTTTGAATTAACATCATTTATTTAGTCAAATTTTAACGAAACTGCACCTGATAATATTAGAATACAGTACTTTGTTAATTTAAAAGCCAGAAATTTTTTTTGTTTCAATTACATAAAACTTTTTTCTTAGTGTAAAACGACGTTCTGGAAACGTTTTTGTCACAATTTTTTGTAATGAGTGAAATTTGTTGCAGGAAGCGTGGACCGTATAAAAGGCGGGGTTGGGTGGTTAGTCTCTTAGTTTCACCCGGCCAAGAATATAGAGGATGTTAAGAGTGGATACGCGAAGACATATTTTTTTTAACCCTTTAACGACGGATGGTACCTTAATGTCCACCAGAAATAATATAAATTGTACTACAATGCTTTTTCTATAAATGTTTCTACATGTTTATATATAGATATCATTTAGTTGTCGGGAAAAGAACCCAAAATGTGTATCATTTCAGTGACTAGTTACTAAAATATTTAGTTTTGAATAACAATAAAACCTATACGTTCTGGTAACAAGAGTGGCCGCATATGCTGCGGACTCGTCCTTAAAGGGTTATTAATATTTAAAACCATCTTCACGGAGCATAATGAAGAATAACAAATCGTTTTGAGAGGTTGCAGTCCGGGTGAGAAATGTAAATAAACATTAAATTTTAAATTAATGTCTTCCAAAATTCAAAAGTAGAGACGTGTTAATGAAAAAATAAACAACTGAACCTTAGGTTGAAATTCAAAGATGTTACAACGAAGCGCGTCGTGACTTGTTAGGAACTCAAAGGTGTCAAATTTTACAGCTTTCAGTTCTCGTACAATGTTATTTACATATTAAGAAAAACAAGAGACCCAGACAAAAGCCTTGTGCGACGTCAGTTTGCACTTTATCAAATTAGATTCTCTCGTACATGAGACATTAAAACCAGTTAGAAAAAGCAAGTTTGGAGAATAAATTTTTCTCTCAGCTGTATCGAAAGCTTTCGAGTAATTTGGAAAAGTCGTAATGGTATAAACTAAGAAGAAAAGAAAGAATGAGGGTCTAGTTCTCCTTCCATTCTTGTAGCAAATTGTTCATTGCAGGAGTATCAGAACAAAAAATAAAATAATTATTAATTGTAGTATAATTTTTTTTAACATATAGTATATACGATTCGGCCTCTTGCTTAAAAATAAGAGGAAAAATAAGATCAACAGTGATGTTATTGGTAATATATATATATATATATATATATATATATATATATATATATATATATATATATATATATATACATATATATATATATATAACACACACACGAGGGTAATTCAATAAGTATCCGCACTTTTTATTTTCACAATTTTATTTTCACATCTGATAGATTATAAACACATCACTTCTCACCATAGTCTCCCTGTTTCTCAACACACTTAGTCCAGCGATCTATAAACTTCCTAATGCCATCACAAAAGAATGTTTTTGGCTGTGTGCGTAGTCAGTCATGCACCGCCTCCTTCAGGTCATAATCGCCGTGGAATCGCTGACCTCTCAAAGCGTGTTTTAGTGGTCGAAACAGGTAAAAATCCGAAGGTGCCAGGTCTGGACTATAGGCTGGATGGTCGAGAACTTCAAATTTAAGTTCTTGAAGGCATTTTCTAGTCTGTGCAGCGGTATGAGGGCGCGCATTGTCGTGTAACAGAATAACACCTTCCGACAATCTCCCTCTCCGTTTTGTACGAATTGCTTGCTTTAACTCATTCCGAAGCATGTCAGAATACGATGCACTTGTTACTGTAGTTCCACGCTCTAGATGATGTTCAAGGATAGGGCCTCGTGTATCTCAAAACAGTGTTAGCATAACTTTACATACTGACTGCTGCGCTTTGAACTTCCTTGCAACGAGAGATGGATGCTTCCATTGCATGCTCTGTCGTTTGCTTTCTGGTTCATAGTGATGGATCCAGGTTTCATCTCCAGTGATAATGCGCTCCAAAAAGTTTTCACCTTCATTATGATACCACGCCAAAAGACGAGAGCAGACGTCCATACGATTGCGCTTGTGCTCTTCTGTCAACTGTTTGGGCACCCATCTTGCACAAACCTTGTGAAAGCCAAGAATGTCATGAACTATCGAATAGGCTGACCCTTGACTGACGTCTAATGAAGATGCAATTTCTTTTATTGTTAATCTTCTGTCATCGAAAATCATGGCTCTGGCTTCTTCCTGCTTGTCACCACTGGTTGATGTTGACGGTCGTCCTGAGCGCTGAGCATCTGTCACACATGTCCGACCTTCCTTGAACATTTGAATCCACTCGTACACACTTCGCCGTGGTAACGCATTATTCCCATACTGAGCACATAAACGCGTGTGAATTTCAGCTCCTTTCACACTTTCTGCCCACAAAACACGAACCACAGATCTCTGTTCTGCCAGAGTACAAATTGAAAGCGGCGCAGCCATGTTCACTACTCGTACGATATGTGACAGCTACGAGTAGCCTAAATAAGCCTATACTGTTGCTAACCTAACTAAACCTATAGATCTCAGTTTGGCTCGTTATTACGAGTATATATTATACAGGGTGTCCCATAAGTCCGGCATCATAGGAAAAATAATAAAAAAAGGCAAAACAAAAGCTTTTATTTACAGAACGTGCTCAATATGTCCACCATTGTTTTCAATACACAAATTCAGACGTGATACCCACTCAGCAAGCACACGGTGAATGATGTCGGGAGTAATGGTGTTACATGCCCCAATAATGCGCTGCCGCAAATGTTCAACACTCCTAATTTTCTCTGCGTATACCAGCTCTTTCATGTGGCCCCAGAGATAAAAATCTAGTGGCGTGAGATCCGGACTTCTAGCTGGCCATTCCACAGGCCCTCGACGTCCTATCCAATGACCAGGGAATTGTTGGTACAGGTATTCCCTTACTTGGGTGCTCTAATGTGCAGGAGCGCCGTCTTGCTGGAACCATGTTGGGAAATTTCCTTCTTCGTTCAAGACACTGGGAAATGCTTCTTCCTTGAGCATACCTAGGTAGGTGCCTCCAGTGACATGTTCATCGAAAAAGAGGGGGCCTATGATGCGATCCTTCCAAATGCCACACCATACCATCACCCGAGATGCACCTTGTTCCTTTGAAGAGGTATACCAGTGAGGGTTGTTTTGAGACCAGTAGTGGGTGTTCTTTCGATTTACCTCACCATTTCCATAAAAAACAGCCTCGTCACTGAACAGAATGGTGGACGGGAAATTGGCATCCCGAGCATATGAATTATGGTTTGTAGAAATAGAAAAATATTAATTTCTCCTATGATGCCGGACTTATGGGACACCCTGTATATACTATATTAACACTAAAATAAAAAGTGCGGATACTTCTTGAAGTACTTCTTGGTACACTTTTGAAGATTAAAGGCTAATTTAATAAAATTAATGAACGTATGATTGGTCTTCACCTCGTTAGTGACGCAAGAATTTTTAATACTATAATGAAATTAATTTTTTTATGTAGGAAAGAGGGGGGCCATGGGCGAGTGCCCACAAAAATGCCCCCCCCCCCTATATAAGAAAGAGCGATCCAAAATCAAGGTCTCCGAAGCTCACGATGCCTTATTTTCATATGAATATTTAAAAGATTGCGTGGTGTGTAAAATGCATGTATGTGTAGTGAGGTATAAAGGGAGAAGTATGCGTTTAAGAGCATGCTGGATTGCTCACTGGGTAGATGAGAGACGGAAAAAGATCAGCTAAAGAAGACAGTGACGGGAGAAACGGAAGTTCCACTGTCTTCCGCCTAACGTCCTCCCCTGCCTTCCCGAAGTATTTCTCTGGTTGATTGGTGTTTACAATCTACTCCATATTTAAGGAATTATAATTTATTTTTAGGTAAGTTCTTGACAAAAACGCCTTTTTGTTTTTTAATATCTATCTTCAGAAGATGAATCAATCTGGTTTTGAAGCATATAAATAAATTTAGCCAACTTTAGGGTAAGTTTGTTCAATTTTCCAGATAATAACGATAATAACCAAGTTTTCTGTTTCCTCAATAATATCAATAATGATGATAATAATAGATGCGAGGGGTGGCTAACTCTGATCTCCCTCTGCTCATAATAAATGGATGCTCTTTCCTCGTTTCCAATCACAAATGCGCCGAACTTGGAACACAAATCAAAGTCTAACGAATTATTCAAGCGACTGAAAAGAAATGAATAATGAAAGTGAAATGAAAAGGGATTCTGTCTATTCGAAAACAGGAAGTCGAAAAGGTCTAATGAAGGGCGAGTGCGGAAAATTATTTTAATGTGTTTGGCCTGTGTGATCTCGAGACACAATTTGTTTGTCTTTCAAATATTTTCTCTCTCTCTCTCTCTCTCTCTCTCTCTCTCTCTCTCTCTCTCTCTCTCTCTCTCTCTCTCTCTCTCTCTATATATATATATATTATATATATATATATATATATATATATATATATACGGTTAATTTCATACTTATATACAGGGTGGCACAAAAGTCAGGAGTCAAAGGAGTCAGAGAGAATGAATCCTTTTGTTTCTATGGCCGCCATATAATTTATAATTTTTTAGTTAAATAAATTATAATTTATGGAAAAGTCAGGAGTCAAACGATGGTCATTGCATAAATTATAAATTTTTGCAATAAGAGAGAGAATGAATTGTTTGCATTATCTTGCGTATTTTTATTTCGTTAATTTTAGGTTGCTCTTGATATATTCCTTGCCAACCATTGTGCTCCGCTGTGCCAACCATCTTCCTAAAACAAGCGATAGATAATAACCAATTTTAACCGCTTATATCCCTTTATACCCATTTATACTACTCAGTGTCCCAGGAGACATTTAAGAAAGTCCGTTCGGGAATTGATGCCACTGATGAGAATAAAGTGCCAGACACTGATCCCGAGTCCAACAGTTTTACCACTGATCCTGACTACATTCTTTGATATTAGTCGTTATTTACCATTATAAACCTTCGTTGTATTGATAGAAAATAGAAAATATTTTAACCATTTGGGCAGATTTATTAAAAATTCTAAAATTGCGTATTGGATATGAGGAATCAATTTTCATTATTTTTTTAAAAAATTAAATTATAATTTGAGAATTCTTTGAAATACTAATAGTTATCACCCGGAAATTTTTATTCCCCTACACAGAGGAGTGACACTTAGCCCCAGTCTCGGTTGTCGGAAGAGGATTGGGGTTAGGCGCGATTGATTTTCTCGAAATTTGTCGGGATGGAGGTCGAACCTGGGACCTATTACGCTTCGAGTCTAATCTCTTTTTAACCAATGAACAAAGGGAACTCAAGAGTGGAAATATAATTGAAAATTTAATGACAAGAACCACCACTTTATTCCATTACTAATTCCTTAATTAAAATTCACTAATTTTCAATTCCAGGCGAAACGTTACCCCGCCTTCAGCATATGCTGGAATACTTCCAGTGGCATGTTTTGATCCTCCTAGAACTCTACAAACAGGAGCTGCTACGAACGACAGTACAAAGACTCGCATATTATAATTTATAAATTTTAATTGCGAGTTTGCGCGCGTCGCGGTTAAGGTTTAATTTACAAGGTCAAATTGGCTCTTAAATGGTCCCGCACCCTACTGAGAACGACAACGCTATTTATATAATTTAGTTTAACGATTATAGATTACGAAACCGCTCACGAGGACCAGAGACCAATTAAGTGCCTAGAATATTATTACTTTTTCTTTTACTATATTTTTTATGCAGGGGATATACAGTGTATATATATATATATATATATATATATATATATATATATAAGGTGAACAATATCATTTGATAACTTTTAATCTTTTACTTTATTCGGTGAGGATATTAATTTCTGGTTTTTTATCAGACTTGAATAACTCTTAATTCGAGATTTTATCCAGTCATTGTATAACATTTTAATTTTAATATCTTTTCTTTAGTTCATTATTTTAATATTATTTAAATCTCTCTCTCTCTCTCTCTCTCTCTCTCTCTCTCTCTCTCTCTCTCTCTCTCTCTCTCTCTCTCTCTCTCTCTCTCTCTCTCTCTCTCTCTCTCTCCCCGCATCTTCTAAAGCTACTTCTCGTCAGAGGACTGATTTTAGCGTTCATAAATATTTGTATTAGCTTTTTCTCATTTCTCTCATTTTTAGTGGTTCAATGTTATTTGGGATTAGTCTCTCAGAGACGTAGTCAGAATCATTCTGTCACAGTTGTAGTCAGATGATGATCATCATCTATCGTGGTCTTAGAATTATTTTATAGGAGTCGTAGTGAAACCATTCTTTCGGAGTCGGTCAGAATCATTCTGTTGGACTCTGAGTCTGTCAGAATCGTAGTAGGACTCGGGGTCAGCATGGTAGTCAAAGCCGGTTTTAGGCGGGTGCCAGAGGTGCATTGCACACGGCCCCGCAAAGCCTAGCGCCACTCCTGATGGTAGTTGGACTCAGCAAGTCGAAACGAGTCTCTTTCGCCCGGCCAGTTCCAGAGTTCTTAACCGCTGACTGCGTAGGCGAATCAAATCATCATGCATAGCGGGGTCCAATTGGACCCCGCTATCGATTCAAGGGTTAAATAAATTTGTTTAAATACCGTTCTATTTCATTCCAATGATGAGCCTTCATTGTTGAAACCACTCCGATTATATCATTAAAAGCCAAAAAGCTTTACACGTTTATTAAGTGCAAACATGGTATAAGTTTTCAGTATTTTTTAATTTCATTTGCTTTTTACTATTTTTCCTTTATTTTCTCTAGTTCTTTCTTGGGCTAACCTACAGTGGATTTAGAGTCTTTGTTAGCCTGTAACTCCTCTGTAACACACGTACTCCTTATTTTAAAGGTAGTACACGTAATTGTGTGTGTGTGTGTGTGTGTGTGTGTGTGTGTGTGGTAAAAACACCATCATAATCGAACTAATTCATTCCACTAGTGTCATATTGATATTCCATGAAGCAGAGGTCCTCAACCTTTCGGCATTGAAGGGCAACTTAGGAATATAATGAAAAGGCATCAAGCACATTTATTATACTTCCCTCATATTAATTTCATTTATTCGAAGGAAAGAGAGAGAAAAAAACCAGCAAGTTAAAAAAGCTTTTTATGGCTGAAGTCCCGAAGCATTATTTCATAATATTTTATTCCTAATTATTAATGATATAATTGACACTGCATTGCTTATACTAGCGAGTAGTAATCAAGATTATAAGATGATGATCCTACTCGGTACAGTTATCGAGGTGTTCATCCGTTAATCTGAATCTTTTCTTTGATTTTATATATTTCATATTGGAAAACAATGATCCGCAAAAGTAGGTTAATCCAAAGCAAGAATTCAACCGGAAGGCAGTATTTCTTAGATGATGATATTTCTCCTTGTCAACAGATTCCAAAAGTTTTCATCGTTTGCAAAGCTTTTCATTACAATATCATTTTCAATATTCACAATTTCAAGCTCAAGTTCTTCTATTTTAGCTTGGGAAACTCGACTGTTTTATATGGATTTATCAGAAACTCCACAACTGGAGTAATTAAGTTAAACTCTCGAAATTTCTCTGTAAATTCTTGCGCAAGCTTTTCAAAGTGGCACATGGAAAGTTGTGCATCAAATTCAAAAATATTTTTATCAATAGATTCGGGAAATGTGTAAGGGATTTTTTTAGCCAAGTCGTTTTTCCACAAAGTTAGTTTAAATTTGAATGAATTTACTGAACTAATCATCTCGGTAACGTGTTTACATCTCCTTTGTAGCTCCATATTTAAAGTGTTCAGCTTCTGAGTTAAATCTGCGAGAAACGCTTAGTCCATTAACCAAAAGTGCTCATTTAGTTGATGATAATGTTCGCTTCTAGATCCCAAAAAAAGTCTTGATCTCCGGCATGAGCTTTATAAATCTTGCGAGAATTTTACTTTAATTCAACCACCTTATTTCTGCGTGTAATATAAGCTCTTTAAAGTCAGCACCAACTACTTCTAAGACACTTTAAGTAGTCGGTACTGCGGGGCAGATGCACAAATAGAGTTCACTATCTTAATTACTAAAATCATAATATGTTGAAAATCAATCACTTTTGAACAGGGAACTAACTGATGTATAATGCAGTGGTAATTAATAAATGCAGGAAATGAATTCTCTTTTTTGCAGAGTCCTATAAAACCATTATTGCAGCCTATCATTGCGGGTACCCCATCAGTAGTAATAGACACAAGCTTTTGCAGAGGGATTTGTTTTCTGAAACATAATTTTTAAATGTTCTGTAAATATCCTTTGTTTTGCCTTTCATGGGAATTAATTATTATTTTCAATAATTTTTCTTTCGTTAAATTATCTGAGAACACAGTCTTTATTACTATAAGTAGTTGGGCTGTATCACTTACGTCTATTGATTCATCTAGTTGCATGGAGTAGTATACACATTTTTGTGGGTCATTCACTAACTGAACTTGGATGTTCTGTGAAATGCTTTCTATTCTCCTTACTACTCTGCTATCAGACAGTTGTAAATTTTTTATCTTTTATTGTTGGTTTATTATTAAAACCTTCAAAAAGCGATTCTGTAGCAGACAACATTGCCTCCTTCACTAGTTCTCCATCTTCAAATGACTTTTTTCTCTTACCAATCACATGGGCAACTTTGAATGATGCAATCGTGTTTTTTTTTTTTTTTTTTTTACTTTGTGAAACGTTAGATTTGAACTTACTCAACTTTTTCACTCTAATAATAGCAGATTTGTTCGGATAATCATTCTCAAAGCTTTTGTAGTTAGTTTGAAAATGTCTTTCGAAATTGTATTTTTTGGGTATCGCTATAATGGAATGGCACAATAAACAAATTTTCCTTAAATTTCCACGAGACAATACTGTTTTTCCCAATCACTATTAGAATTATACTTCTTTTGTTTTTTACTTGGTCCACTCGTATTTTCAGATAAAAAAAAAGAAAAAGAGCACAAACTTTATAAACAAAGCAAACAAATATACGCGTAAACTTCGTGAAACACCCACAATTATGATTTCGAGAAACTGAAAAATGACGAGTTCGTTGTGAAAGGAAATTAAGGGGCAAGCTAGATGTCAAAGGCAGGATGTGTATACCTAGTTGCCAAGCACTATTTTTACACATTTTTAACTTGTTTCTTTTGAAAAAGTAAATCATCTGACACTATGTAAATTTTCATATTTTTTTCTCAAAAAAATAGTTTGTGACGTATTCGCAATTTTACTAAAAATAACTAGTATCAATAATTATTTTGATGACATCACTCAATTTAAGACTTAAATGCAGAGATGCGGTGCTTTAAAAGGTTTCAAATTTTATTAAAGTCCTTAAATGAATAACACCTGATGTTAACGATTGTACTTGATAATTCATGAATTAATTCACCAGCGATATTAAGTGTCCCGGTGGAGATAAGCCACTAATAATAACGTAAATAGGCAAAATAATCATGAATTATCCTAGCCACACAAACTGCTAAATGTGTTACTACTCATTATTTCGTTAAACAAAGATATAACGAATACTGATTACAGAGTTAAGTTGGAAGCCGTATTATCTGCAAGTAACTTTGAAAGCTCATTTCAAAGTTACGCTAATTTTACTGTAGTGTGAAATACTACAAAACTCTGGAAAATAGTAGTTCTCGGTGGTTATTGACCAGTAAATAGTTCTGAATAGGAATAATGAGATTTAGAACTAAACTTGTAAAAGCTAATGGAAAAGCGTCTAACTTCGTCTAACTTCGTCCATGGCGGAGAAGCCATGGTGCGCGGATCAGTCATCAGTCAAGGAATTTTCGTTCTTCCCGCACTATATTTCTTATGAAGTGGGGCTTGTTTTTTATAAAAATTCGAATACTGTACTTGAAGAACAGCTGTTTGTGGTGACGTCAGCTCGCTTTTGGAAAGATCTGGATGGTAGCGACTGTATGAATACACATACGCACGTATACACATACACACGTATCAGCGCCGCTGATTAAGAGGCCGTTCGGCAGTACTTCTGTGATTTCCCATGGAATGATTACCGTAGTCGGGGTCCTTCCGGGTGTGCTGAGCGCATCATGGAGGTGATTCTCTCGGGCACGGAGACGTAGATTCCATATTCTATTCTTACTACAAATGCAAAAAATCTTTGATTTAGCTTTATTTGGTCTAATGCTATCCGCAACAGAGAGGAGTCTTTCAGAAGGTACCGTCGCCATCCAACTCCTGACTCTCACTCGGCTTATATTTCTACCCGGAATCGTTGCAAAATCTGTTCTTTGACGCGCTGAAAATTCTTTCATCAGACAAAAATGTGAAAATCTATCCAATTCTAATCCTTCTCGCTCTTTCTGGCACCTAGCTAAGAACCTCTTCAACAACTTTACTTCCTCTTCTTTCCCCCCCTCTTTTCCATTCCGACGGCTCAGTTGCCGTCTCTTCTCTTGACAAAACTGAACTCTTAGCTCAAACTTAGCTCAAACTACCTCACCTTCAACAACACACAACTCAATCCTTCCTTTTCTCGCGATCTTTCCTGGAAAGATCAAATATACTCTTTCTAAAACAGCTTCTAAGATGTTACAGTAGGTGTGCTGTACCACCTCCGCGGTTTCTTCACCTCCGTTCAGTTGCTCTCTCTGTACAAGGGTCTTTTACCACCCCTGTATGGAGTATGCTTCTCATGTATGGGATGGTAGGGTGTGTCAATTTGGGAGGTGAAAATTAATTTTTGCCAATTCTTTCACTGAGGGGTTTTAAAAATGTTTTTGGATGTGAAGAATTCAAATCTGCTATTATTTTTGTGATTGCTCAACACTTAGCTTGGTAAATCTACGTTTGATTAAAAAGCACATAAATTGCTCTCGGAAAACAACATTTATTAATTTTAGCTTCTCAAAATGTCAGGTAATGCTATAAAAATTTTAGTTTCTCTGCATAAAACATATCCTAGTAATCATGAAACATATCCTTGTAATCATAAAACAACATTAGAAAGTAATGACATCAGTAAAAAAAAATATTTAAACAAAAAGTTTCATCAAGTCTTGCTTTGATTCGTTCTTGGACATCAGCCGCCGACTTGCTTCTTGGCCTATGATATAGCCCTCACGTTTCTCATGTGTATACACCCTGCCTGCTGCCTCTGTGACTTGTTTCACACACCTCTCTATTGACTGAGCATAACAGGGCCACTGTGGAACTTGCATAGGCTTGTCAAAGAACTTCTTTACTTCCGCTGTAGTCAGTTTACATGTCAAAGGAGGTTCAAATACCCCGTCAGACCAGTCTGTCAGCTCCAACACGGAAGAAGCACTGGGGTTGATGGAATGTGTCTTCCTGGGACGTACAGAAAGATCTCCAAGTGTGTCATCATCTCCACCCCTCATGTCAACAATCTTTTGGACACCAGCTCTCCTCTCCTCACTGTCATCTGAGCACAAGAGTGTCTGGATTATCATTTCGCTGAATGCATACCATGCCGAGCGCTTGATGGTTGGCAAAACAGCATCCACTACAGCCTTCTTTGCAGCCTAACTAGCCGCAGCTGAAACAAGATGTGGCGTGGGCCTTCCACCCAAGAGTGTTTTACTTTGATGTTGAACCAACAGGGGTAGTACACACCAACAATGTATTCCACTATCAGTCTTAAGTTGTTGAGGGTTTTGCCTTTAAGGCCATGTTTTGAAACCCATATGCGACAAAGCCTGTTTGCTGTTGTCAACCACCTTGAATGGCTCACTGGACCAATTTCAAGAAGGGCCAGATCTGTGGGAAGTTCTCCTGTCCTTATGGCCTGTGTGATCCTATACCCGTACGCTTGATCAGTAGAGAGATCCTTTACGACATTGTCACTCAGTGAAGTAAGAGGCTCTCCAATTGAGAGTTTGATGAATGAAGGATCAATTTCAAGTTCGGTTGCAGTGTCTAGCATCTTGCCAATGTTACCTGTCCACTTGTTGTTAGACAAGGTCTTCCCATCCAGTGCTGTGATCAAGTGTCGCAGGGGTAACTCGTTAGTGTGGAGGGCACAAACCAACCAGATCAGCTTACGGCAAAGCTTGACCTCTACCCAATGCATGGAACCACCCTCCCAGCCAGTGTTAACATTTGTAGAATCACCTCCAATGGCCTGCAGGCTTTTATCAATGCCCTGCTTCTTCATGAAATCTACAAGATTATCAGCAATAACTTCAGCAGGTTTTTTTCTCGTTGAGCCTTTCTCAGGAGTGAAGTGGTAGAGATATCTTCCACCTGGCTCACTGCACACAGAATAATGCTCTTCTTTGATGATGCTGGGGAACTGACGATCTGAATTGTCTGCTTTCAGGATAACTTTAGTTGTATCTTGACGGCCGTCAAAGAAGATGCAGTCAATTTCACCCTTCTTACAAATATCATCAAATTCCTGATCCAGGGATCTCATAACTTTTTCTTGGGCCCTCTTGACTTTATTGTGATCAACTACAAGTCTCTTGTCTTCTTCAGTGATCAAGCCAGCATCCATGAAGGCAGCAGTGGTGATGGCAGCTGTGGCACGCAGGCCAACACCATATCTGATGCTATGCATAGCAACATTAGGTATTTCTAATGTGTTGTACTCTGGCTTTTTATTGGAAGTTGAAGACGTGCTTGGTATTTCTAATGTCACTTCATAACTTCCATCCTTTCCATCTTGAGCATCAGCTATTTGTTCTTCATTTTCATCATCCGAGAAAATTATTTCATTTGATGGCATTGAAACATCCTGCTTACTTTGCTTATATTCAGCAAGCCTTCTTCTTTCGTCTTCTTGCCGCTTCTGCTTTTTGACTTGTCTGTTGTGCTCAGGTTGATCTGGCAAGCCAATCTGATGTGGTCCAATAGAACCAGACTTGTCTCTCTGACCTTTAATGAAAGCAAGTTCCTTCACAGGGATCTTCATCCCTAGGGCATGTACAGTTAATGTGAGTTTCGTTTTTGCAACCAGCATCTGCAAGGCAGCCAAATTCAGAGCAGAGAACAATTTTACACTTGCAACTGAGGATGTCAAAAAGCTTGTCAAGTTTTGCAATGAAAGCCTCTTTGACATGTAGCTTTCCTCTCCCAAGAGATATGTTTTGGCCTGCTCCCAGCTTCTTGGATCTTGTTTAAGATTGTGACTCGTGAATTTACAACGGGGGCTACAAAAGAACTGTTTGCTCGTTCCCACTTTTCAAGCACTTTAGGGTAAATGTCCTTTGCAAGACTGGCTGCTGGGTAGTTTCTCACATCCTCACCACTTTGTTCTCTTAACAGTAGCCCATATTTCAGAACGTCTCGCAGAGTT
Organism: Bathynomus jamesi; assembly: GCA_023014485.1. Taxonomy (NCBI): domain Eukaryota; kingdom Metazoa; phylum Arthropoda; class Malacostraca; order Isopoda; family Cirolanidae; genus Bathynomus; species Bathynomus jamesi. The sequence continues at coordinate 506,203 of JAJOZX010000426.1, read as the reverse complement.
GGGAGTTCAGAGGGCAACAACTCTCTACCAGTTCCAATTAGGTTGCTCATATGTGTGAATGTCCCCAGTCTTGTCCTCCTTTTAGAAGCCATTGTAGGTCAATTCCCACTGGTTAGGATGGTAGCACTGACGGACAAGTAATCTTCAGCACACTGGTGAATATGTTTCAACCTGTGAAATAAGCAAAAACAGCAGTGCATTATATATACAGCATATATAATTATTATATCATTCCACAAAAAAGTAAAAAAAGTCACTATTTTTATGTAGCTTCTTACCAAGCAAAACTAAATTATATTAAATTAACAAAAATATCTTTAGAATTCCTAAGTCATGCTGCAACTTTTTAGCACCCCTCATATTTGGAATTTGAAAGTTGAAAAATTCGACACACCCTAATGGGATGGTTCAACCCACACAGCCGTACTTGACCGGGTGGAATCAAAGACTTTTCGTCTCATCAATTCCCCGCCTCTTACTGTCTTCAATCCTTCTCTCTCTTTGCCGCAATGTTGCCTCACTCTCTCTTTAATATCGCTATTATAACGGACATTGCTATTCTGAACTCTCTAACTGCATGCCTCCTCCTTTAAGGAGAGCACGCAGCACCAGACTCTCTACACTTTCTCATTCCTTTTCTGTCCAACTATCTAATGCAAGGGTTAATCAGTATTTTCAGTCTTTCATCTACTCAACTGGTCAACTCTGGAACAATCTCCCTCACTCCATCTTTCCCCCGCTCTATGACTTTCAATCTTTCAAACGCAGAGTGTGTAGGCATCTCCAAAACCCTGAACCTTGATTTTGGCTCTCTCTTTCTTCTATTAGTGGGGGGGGGGGGTCGTTTTTGCGGGCATTCGCTCTTGGCCCCTCCTTCCTGCATTAAAAAAGTACTATTATAATTTTTAAGAATTTATCGAAAAAAAAAACGACCAAAGGCTTAGGGAACTTTTGGGGAGCAAAGATGTTGAAATTAATTAAATTCCCGATCTCGTGATAGAACTCATTAATATGCAAGTAGCCCACGCGGAGACCTATAAAAGACTTTGCGGGCACCATGGCGCCCGCAGGCACTACGTTGAGTACCTCTGCCATAAAGTAATTACAAAATAATAAACTTCACTGGCGACTAAAAGACGCGTCTTCAACATCTTTGTTTTTCAGTTTGTCTACATGTTTTAGTCTCACGAGAGAGTTATCCGTCGTAAAAAGATTGTTTGATGCCACTTCGATTGTAGTTAAACGATATGGGGTCGACCTCCATCCTGGCAGAATACGAAACCAAAGGTACTTTCAAAAAATACAAATGGAAATGAATAATTTGTGGCGATGATTAAACACAAAAGTCGCACAGGCGAGAAAAATTAATTTTAAGTATTAAAATATAATGTGCCTGAAAAATAAATTAGAGAAGGAAATACACACACACACACACACACACACACACACAGGGTGTCCCGTAAGTCTGGAACTATAGGGCAAAATGATAAAAACGGCAATAAAAACGCCGAAGAGACTTTTGGGGACTGTTTGTGAAATGAGCGAGGATGGTAGCGGCTGTGTCATCGTCGGTGGATGTCCTTGGAGGTCCACTGCGTGGTTTATCTCCTATAGATCCCGTTTCCCTGAACTTTGCTACAAGTTTGCCGACACAGCTGTGTGTTATCAGCGCGCGATCCGGATGCAATCTGTTAAATTCCTCAGCGACCTCCCTCTGACTCCGATTTCCTACGAGCAGAATTACCTGGATGCGTTCTTCCTTGCTCAAAGACACATGGGCACTTGCATAAACAGAAAAACATGAATTACTTATTTTGCCCTATGGTTCCAGACTTATGGGACACCCTGTGTGTGTGTGTATATATATAATATATATATATATATATACAGGGTGGCGCAAAAGTCGCAAAAGTTGATTATATATATATTTTTTTTTCTTTTAGGTAGGGGATGACTACGAAATTAACAATAGACAAGAGGGTGAGCTTGGTTTTAATGCATGGAATACCAGGTACTACAAATCGATGAATCAGTACAGAATTTAAAATCTATACCGAGTCGTCGATTTGTTGTACCTGGTATTCTATATATTAAAACCAAGTTCACCCTCTCGTTTATTGTTAATTTTGAAGCCATCTCCTACCTAAATGAAAAAAAAATATATACAGTACACACACACACACACACACACACACACACACACACACACACACACACACACTGTATAATAAAAATTTAATAATTAAACTCAACGTTATTTTAGCATAATATTTAAATATGTTGGCAAATAAATTTGTACTTTTGTTAACACTTCGATAAGAACTGTTCGTTTACACGAAGGTTGAGCTTATCTGTCCAATGCATCCACATCCGCACTTTGCAATGCGGATGTTTGCCGATGTTGTAACAATATAACGTTTCCATATATGCACCTATGCACCTAATTCCCAAACGTCTGTATGATGACTGACTGATGTTCTGCGTTTTGAAAATTTCAAGAAAAGAAAATGTTCAAACTTTAGGAGCAGCAATACCACAGCATAGAAGCGCTCATCTTCCGTCATTTGTCTCATATTTTCTGGTGTCTTATAATTAGACACACATGATTGCTTAGTTATATGGCTTTTTTGGTGAACTGAGCAACGTTGTTCTTCCTTATAAAGTGACAACGGTTTTTACGTTATAAAAACCTAAAACACGTTAATAGTAGGGGAAATCGAAAATCTATAATTTTTTATAGACATCCGGCATCCATTACATTACTAATATATATATATATGGACATGCGCCTCGGTGGTGTAGTGGTTAGCGTCGCTGACTACGAATACATCAGCCCCGGGATCGAGACCCGGTGACGGAAGGCGGCGCGCAGCAAAACCCAGTTGTTCATCCTTCCACACAATAAAGAAATTGGTTGGTAGATAAATGGCTATAGGTAGCCTAGTGGTTAAGACGCTGTGCTGCTGGTGGGGCGTGGTTCAGATTGCTCGTTAAACTGTAGGTCTAAGGTGGAATGACAAGCTTGACCTTCGTCAGAATGAACAATTCGGCCGGAAGCAAAACCAAGGTTAATCAAGGCCATATTTAAATATTAGCCTCAAAATCCCTAGATTTTAATTTTTTAAATTTTACTGAAAAGAATACAGTTTGAGAGTAGTACAAAAAGTTTTTTTTAATTATTTAAACCAATAAAGCATTTCACTCAGGCTGTTCAAGTATTTGCACAACCGCAGTCTTACTAGTACCGATACCGATTCGTTGGCATAACTCCAATGGCGGATTCGGTATTGTAATAATCATAGCATCCTTGAATGCTGCAAGAGAGTGAGGTTTGACCGCATTCACGTGTCTTTGATTAATGATTATACCCAATAAAAAGGAGTCAGCATGAGTTCAAAGATCAGAGGTTAGGTGCACCATAGCCGTCCTACGCAAATCCTGGAGTAACTGATGAGAGAGACGCTTTGTGAATCGAGTGGAGAAGTGAAGGGTGGAATCATCGGCAGAGGAGTGGATAGGGCTGGAAGTGCAACTTAATGGATTATTGATAAATAAAAGGAAAATGGTGGGAGACAGGCCAGATCCCTGAGAAACGCCACTATTAATAGTTTTAGAAGAAGAGTGGCCATCTACAACCGCAGCTATAGATCGGCTAGAAAGGAAATCAGAGATGAAGGCACAGATAGAAGGATAGAAACCGAAGGAAGGTAGTTTGGAGATTAAAGCTTTCTGCCAGACTCTTTCAAAAGTTTTTGATATGTTTAGCGCAATAGCAAAGGTTTCACCGAAATCCCGAAACGAGGGTGAACAAGAGGCGGAGAGGCATGTAAGAAGATCGTCAGTAGAGCGTCCCTTGCGGAATCAATACTGACGATCTGGAAGAAGATTGTGAGAAGAAACGTGTTTAAGAATCTTCCTATTAAGAATAGATTAAAAAACTTTAGAAAGGCAAGAAATCAAAGCAATTAAACAATAGTTGGAGGGTTGAGACTTGAAAGCGGTCATCTTTCTTTGGGACAGACTGAATGAAAGCGAACTTCCAGCAGGAAGGAAAAGTACCACATGAGAGACAAAGACGAGAAAATTTGCCTAGGCAGGGTCAGCACAGAAGCACAGTTCTTCAAAATAACAAGAGGGACACCATCAGGACTGTACGCCTTTCTCTAGTTCAGCTCAGAGTGGACAGAAAAAACATCTTTGGAAGAGATTTTAATTTCCGACAAAATTGAGTCAGAGGAGGAGGAGATGGAGGAACAGCACCGGAAACCATTCAGGGTTGAGTTGGAGGCGAAAGTCTGAGCAAAGAATTCAGTTTTATCAGGAGAAGAGACGGCAACTGAGCTATCAAAATGGAAAAAAGGTGGGAAAGAAGAAAAAGAAACAAAGTTGTTGGGGAGGTTCTTGGATAGGTGCCAGAAAGAGCGAGAAGAATTACAATTAGATTGGTTTTCACATTTTTGTCTGATGAAAGAATATTTGGCGAGTTGAAGAACAGATTTTGCACGATTCCTGGCAGAAATATAAGCTAAGTGAGAGTCGGGAGTTGGATGGCGACAGTACCTTCTGAAAGCCTCCTCTCTGTTGTGGATAGCATTAGAACAAGAAACGTTAAGCAGTGATTTATTTGCATTAGTAGTAGAGATATAATATGGAATGTACGTCTCCATGCTCGCGAGAATCACCTCAGTGATGTGCTCAACGGACCTGGGGGCTGAAGGGCCCCAGTCATGGAAGCAGTAATCATTCTATGAGAAATCAAAGAAGTACTGCTTATATATATATATATATATATATATATATATATATACGCAGTAAACCCTCATTATTTCATTATTCGCGGTAGATGCGTTCCACTCGCGCCGCGAATAAGAGAAATCCGCGTATACGCCATACTCCATTGATTTTGTGCCTAATGTACAGGAAGGTGGTTCATATCCTTGCCTTTTAGTGCTCGCGGGCGGGCTGCCTTATGAATTAAACCAGGCTTCACCATGTGACCTGCAGCATTGGCACAAAAGAGAAAGTTACACGATCATTTGGGGCTTTGAATCCCGATGCATGACGCTCCTCCTGACTAATGTAAGGGCGTGATGGCAATTTCTTCCAAAAACTGGCAGTCTCATCGGCGCTAAAAACCTGTTCAGGCTTATACCCCTGAAATCTTGACATTGTGCAGCGAAAAACGTTTTTTGAATCTTTCAAACCAGCCTTTACTAGCTACAAAACTTGATTCAGGAGTGGTGCTCGTTCCTTCTCCTCCGTCGGCGGCCTTGAAGCAGTGACCGCGAATAATTGAAGCCGCGAATGGTGATGCCGCGAATAGCGAGGGTTTACTATATATATATATGTATATATATATATATATCCCCAAGTAGCGCCAATAGTAAGCCATGATTTTTACCATATTAGGTCGAACTTTGTAAACAAGTCGGATTTTCTTGTACGACCTACTTTTTTGGTTAGGTTAGGTTAGGTTACTAACATAACGTAAAACAAGTCAGAAGGTGTGTAAAGTCTGAGAAAGCATAAAATCGTTGCGCGGGTGGAATTCGAAAAAATAATCATTGCATATAGTAAAAAAAAAAAACCGCTTTCTCTAAGCTTTTTCGTATATTCTCCCCACCCTACTTTAACACAAACAAAAGTGATTAAAAATTTGAAAATATAAAATAACCTGTTCGATCTACTGGGTAAATAATGGTCACGAACAAAAATTTACACAAATGTTCGACCAATTTGGGCATATATGATAAACTTACCTTACCTTACAACCTTAACAAAGGTTTCGCGTGATGATCTCTCATTTCGCGAAGGTCAAGCTTGTCGCCCCTCGTCTCGAGTTGGCCTGGTGAAGTAGTGAGTTGGATTCTTGCGCTCTCCACCTCATATAGCCAGGTACGCCCTGCTCATCGGGAATTGTTCTGAGCTACGTCTCTAGTCTTCTCTTGAAGATTTCCACTGCAACTCCCTTCGTGTTTCTTAGGTCTTTGGGCAGCTGATTAAACAATTTTGGTCCTCTCACTACAAAACTATTTTCTTTCAGGGTTAAGGATGTTCCCTGTCTCGCCTTCAATTTGGGAATACGACACAGTCTACCGTTTCTACTTTCCACCGTTGTTTGGGGAGTTATAGGGTTCAGAGTAAGATTAGGGACTAGTTTCTCCATTATTTTCCAAGTGTAAATAATGGTGTATCTCTCTTCTCCTTTCCAGTGAATATATGAATATAGGTCCAGTTCGTGTAACCTTTCCCAGTAATTTAGTTCTTTGTTCCCATTGATCTTGGCTGTAAAGCTTCTCTGGATCCCTTCCAGCTGTCTAATGTCTTCTTTTTTATATGGGGATGTTAGGACCGAGCAGTATTCCAATTTGGGTATTATCAGGGTTTTCAGTAGAAGAATCATTACATTCCTATCCCTTCGTTTAAAGGTTCTCAATACCTGTCCCGTTATTCTCTTTGCTCTGTTTACTGCTATCTTATTTTGTGTTTCAAATTTCGCATCATCTGTCATTACAACCCCTAAATCTTTTGCTCTGGAATTTCTCTGGATTTCCTGTCATTTGGGTATAATATTCCATGGATTTTAGGTCTTCTCTTTTTCCGTACCGTAATAGCTGAAATTTCTCGGTGTTAAACTTCATGTTGTTTTCTTCCGTCCACTCGTAGATTCTGTTTATGTCGATTTGTAGAGATCCTATGTCTTCTGGGTTTCTTATTTTTCTACTGATCTTTGTGTCATCCGCAAAGGATGTTACTTTGCTGTGCTGTCTCTGGTAACGTCCTCATCTATGTCAGTAGTGGAGCTAATACTGTTCCTTGTGGTACTGAGCTGAGGACCTCTGATTCTGATGAAGATACTCCTTGTACTGTAACAACTTGCCGCCGCTCACTAAGGAAATTATATATCCATTTCCCTACTTTTCCTGTTATTCCCATATATTTTAGTTTATGTATTATGATTCCGTGGTCACACTTGTCGAACGCTTTAGCAAAGTATGTGTATAGTACATCATAGTTTTCATTACTTTCCAGTGAATCAATAATGTTGTTGTAGTGTTCCATTAATTGTGATAGGCATGATCTGCCTGACCGAAACCCGTGTTGGTTATCAGTGAATTTTTTCTGAGTTTCCAAAATGTCATAGATTTTCTGTCTAACTATTCTTTCAAATATTTTAGTGAGATGGGATGTAAGCGATACTGGCTTATAGTTTTTGGCCTCGGATCGATCTCCTCCTTTATATATTGGGACTATGTTCGCGCTCTTCAGGATGCCCGGTATTTCTCCCGTGTCTAGTGTTCGTCTCCATATCCAGTATAGGGGCTCAGCGATTGCATTCTTGCAGTTTTTTATCAGTGTAGCATTCCATTTATCCGGTCCTGCCGCTGAGTGTGTTTTTAGTTTCCCTATGGCTTGTGTAATATCATCCGTCGTAAAGTCGAAATCCGTTATACTGTCCCCGTGTGGTTCTTCTTCAAAGAACGCGTTTCTATCACATATCAATTTGTCAGTTTTTGGGATATATATATATATATATATATATATATATATATATATATATATGCCAATTAAAATATGCCATTGACGTGGTGTGTCTGCGTATCTCATGCATCTTTCAAACTATTTCCCCAACCCCCAACATACTCTTTTCAACAATCACCACCCGAATGTTGATCTTTTCAACTATATCCTCCCCAAAGTTTAAACTCTGCAAATTAACCAAAATAAGATAAGAAAACAATAACAACAAATTTATTATTTATTGCAAACATATAATAAATAGAGAACCATTATTTACAGAGGATAAAATTTGAATGCCCGGTTAGGTCAACTGTACGCCCTTGACGATTGGTTAGGTTTAGTCGTGATATTTCCGTTAGTTTTAACGAAAATATCACGACTAAACCTAACCAATCGTCAAGGGCGTACAGTTGACCTAACTGGGAATTCAATTGACTTAACCGGGCATTCAATTATTGAATGCCCGTTTTGGTCAACTGTATGCCCTTGACGATTGGTTAGGTTAAGTCGTGATATTTTTGTTAAAACGAGGGATATTTTTGCTATTCGCACGAAGGGTCGCAAAAGTAACTGAATGCCCGGTTGGGTTAATTGAATGCCAGGTTAGGTTAATTGAATGCCCGGTTAGGTCAACTGAATACCCGGTTAGGTTCATTGAATGCCCGGTTGAGTCAACCGTACACCCTTGACGATTGGTTAGGTTTAGTCGTGATATGTTCGTTAAAACTAACGAAAATATCACGACTAAACCTAACCAATCGTCGAAGGCGTACAGTTGACCTAACCGGGCATTCAAATTTTATCCTGTAAATAATGGTTCTCTATAAACCGGAAATATGATAGAATATAATAGAATTTTCAAGATATGTACCTTATATATATATTATCTTAAAAATTCTTTTATGTAAATAAGATAAGTAAGACCTGTTAAATTATCTCCCCCCTAATATTAACCTTTAAAACTGTGTCCCCCCTTCTCTGAAGCTGGGGGGAAATATATCTTGCCCCTTGTCAAAAATAAGTACGGCAGCATTCTATCCAGCAATAATTGCTAGCCTTTTGCTATCGCCTCCTGCTTCTTGAAAATACTAGGGAAACTCTTGTTACACCGATTAAATGATTACTTATGGACATCTAACCAGTTTAGTTTTAAAAGGTCCCACTCAACTGATCTGTGTATCTATGTATTGAAGGAAATTATATTTAAATACACTGACAGCAATTTAACTATTTATAGCTGTTTCCTAGAAATAAGTAAAGCATATCAGGGGCGTGTGTAGAAATTTCTTTCGGGAGGGGTAAACATGATTCGCAGTCTATATATATATATACACACACACATGGATAGAGGTTCTATTAACAATAATATATTATATTGTCAAAATAATTGAATCATTCAAATTTGCCATTACTAAATAATTTATTTTAGGTAATTTCGCGAGTTTTTTATAGTTAAATTTAAGAAAAATTTAGATTTTATTTTAGTAAATAGGGTAGTAAAATTTAAATATTTAGCTTAGACTAGATAGACTACGGTCCTATTTGATTTTGATCATAAATTTATTTTTGTCACCAACGCACGACACCGTGTTGGCGTTTTTTTTACTCTTCAGCTCATGGATACTTAGTGGGTATAAGGAGGCCATGGCCCCCTAGGCCCCCCCCGTGGACCCGCGCCTGCATAAGATAGAGTGAACCACACTATTCTATTAAAAAAAACTAGGAGACAGGAAAGTTCATATGTGCATATTAAATTGATTGAAATTTTGGTATTCCCACCAATCTTTTACAGTTAGGTGGGTCAGTGTACTATTCGAATGTTTTGGTTCCTCTTGCAGGGTGAGGCAAGGCTCCTTGCTCTCTCCTCTGCTGTTTAATATGTATATTGATGGATTGATTGCTTCACTTAATGAGGCAACAGTTGGATGTTCTTTAGATAACACAAGGATAAATAACTTAATCAATGCCGATCATATGGTATTAATAAGTCCTTCTGTTAAAGGTCTGGTTTGTCTGCTAAAAGTTAACGAATTATATTCGAAGAAACATGATATTCTTCTTAATGTTACAAAAACTAAGGTTTTGCAATTCCATCCTAAAAGCTCTAATCAACCAGCTGATATTAGTTTCAAAATGAGAGGTAAAGTAACAGAGGAAGTACAAGAATTTAAGTATTTGGGTCAAATTATCACCAGCTCCTTGAGTGATGACTCAGATATAAGAAAACAATATCGAAGCATCTGTGCTAAAGCGAATATGACAATAAGGAACTTCTGGTTCTGTACAACTTACAAGTGAAGCTAAAAACTCTTTTTCGTACTTTTTGCAGTAATATATACGGACAGCAACTCTGGGTGAATTATAAAAAAGGTTCTGGCAGAACCCTACATAAATTTGCTATACGACAGATCTTTTAGACTCCGACATAAGTTACCCCCGAGAAGATCAGCTTCGCAAATTTTTGTTAGTTCGTATTATTAATAATTGTCATATGGACTATGACTTTAATTATATATATATATATATATATATATAATATATATATATATATATATATATATATATATTATATATATATATCAGTGATGTAGGTCTCGACAGACGCGGTCTCGGTTTTTCTCCCCGAGACCTTTCGAGACCTCTCGAGACCGTAATGAAAAATACATGTTATTGGCATACTCATGATGGTGGCTTGGTTGAACAGATACAGTTCAGAATGTTTATGAAAGTTTGTAAAAGTAAGGGACTCTAGGTATTCACTAATCAGTCACCCTGTTTTGAGTTGCCACGTTTGTCTTGTGTGTGTGGGGGGGGGGGCTCTGGATTTTTTTAGGTTAGCGCTACAAAAAATTTGACCCTCCCCCCGACCCCGTCAGATTAATTTTATTGAAAATGGAAACACTAAATAGAGAATTATATATATTATATATAAGTATATATTATAAGGCCACTTAGTGTTGCCAAACGGCGTGTCAACCTCTGTGGCCTGATAAAAACGATTATCCTCCCGTCCAATATGTATTTGAAAAAAAAAAATGCTTCACACAAAAATAATGCAAGAAATACAGCATAAAGAAAACAATACCGATAAATTTGATAAAGCATAGAACAACTCGACAACCCTTCACATCACTTATATTTACAACGTACCGATTCGTAGAAAAAATCGCAATTGCCAATTGTAAATGTTAAAAAAAAATGACGTCATGAGCTTGGTCTCGATCTCGATCTCGATCTCGGTCTCGAATTTTAAGGGTCTCGATCTCGGAAGGTAGATCTCGATCTCGAACCTTTGATCTCGGTCTCGATCTTGGTCTCACAGGATCAGGTCTCGGTCTCAGTCTCGGACTTGGTGGTCTCGACTACATCACTGATATATATATATACTGTGTGTGTGTGTGTATATATATATATATATATATATACACTCGGTGGTGTGTATATATACTCGGTGGCGCCTCGGTAGTGTAGTGGTTAGCGTTGCTGACTACGAATCCATCGGCCCCTGGATCGAGACCCCAGTGACGGCAGCCGGCGCGCAGCAAAACCCAGCTGTTCACCCTTCCACACAATAAAGAAAGTGGTTGGTAGATAAATGGGTAACCTGGGTGGCCCAGTAGTTAAAACGCTGGGCTACTGGTGTGGCTTGGTTCGGATTTCACGTTAAACTGTAGGTCTAAGGTGGAGTGAAAAGCTTGACCTTCGTCAGGATGAACAATTCGGGCCTGTGTATATATATATATATATATATATATATATACACAGGCCCTCTCAGAGGTCCAGAGAGGCCCGGGCCACTTCCAGCTTTTGAGGCCCATAGCTAAACCCAGTTATTACTGTCACTGCAAAACATTATATTCAAACCTAAAAGTTTCTAAATTTGAGGCTCCCCTTAAGCTTGAGGCACAGGCCAAATGACCCTCCTAGCACCACCTCTGATAAGCCATATATATATATATATATATATATGCAAAAAATGGATTTTGAAACTAGAAGTTACAAGTCTGATTTGAACTCGGATCAAAGGTCATTAAATATGTAGATCTTAACCAGTCTGGAAAGGAATTTAACTTTATATCATTTCGGGAAACGAAGTACTGAATTATTAAACATGGGACAATTGGGATTAACTTATCGGTATGAATAATTAACCAATTTGAAACTGAAAACTAATAATAGAATTCTTCGTATGAACAAGTTCTTTTATATATATATATATAATATATATATAATATATATATATTATATATATATATAAAATCGAGAGTTTCTCAAGTTATTGTCCTACCGAATGTGAAAGAGAACGGTCCGTTTGGTTATACGTTGTTATCGTGGACCTTTACTGACTAAAGTGTATTAAATGTCTCGTTTACATTCTTATTTGTGTATTTTCAGAGAGACTTTACAATGCGTAGCTACCATCCCAGCAAAAAATGGGACTTTTGGTAAACGTCTTGCACGTTTTATTAACCTTCTACGAACGTTTTATAAACGTTTTAGTCACGTTTTATTAAAGTTTTATGGACATTTTATTGACGTTTTATGAACGTTTTAGTGACGTTTACTAAACGTACTTTAGTGGCCTTGAAGTAATTTTAAAGGTGACGTACTTTTTTGGTTTTTAAGCTTTTGTTAAAAAAATTTCTGAAGCGGTATATTTTTTTCAGCATCAGCTGTCAAAGAAAATTTAATACAATTAACCCATTACTCTAAATTTTACATTTCGTGATTAGTACGAATACTTTCATTTCAAAATGTCAAGTAGTATACCCACAAAAGGTTAGAGTGCAGAGCAATTGCAATGTTGATCAAATGTTGCAAGGTGCCACCCCCCACCCCGAGGGTGCAAAAAAGGGGGGATCCCCCCAGCAAGCTGTGGGGGAGTTCACCTAACTTAAGAGAGATAAATAAGAGAGAGAGAGGAGGAGAGGGACCATCCATCGTCTAGCGCAGATGGGGATACTGAGATATCAGAAAGATCAAAGGTCAGGTGTTCCATAGCCGTACTACGCGAATCATGGAGTGAGTGTTGAGAGGGACGCTTTGGGATGCGGGTGGAGAAGTGAAGAGGGGAGTCATTGTCATAGGAGTGAATAGGACAGGAAGCGCGAATCAAAGATCATTACAAAATAAAAGGAAAAGGTGGGTGACAGGACACAACCCTGAGGAGCACCACTGTTAATAGCTTTAGGAGAAGAACAGTGGCCATCTGCTATGCTGTTTAATGTGTATATTGACGGATTAACTGCTTCGAGGCAACAGTGGGGTGTTACATAGATAACACAAGGATAAATAACTTAATGATATGGTGTTAATAAGAGCCTCTGTTAAAAGAAAGCAACTTTTTCTTACGTCAAATTACCCGAATGAAGCGGGATAATGCAGTGGATCAAAGGCAGGTTGGTATCCATCAGCTCGAAAACAAATGCAATCATTTCCCAGAAAATAACATCCTTAGTCATAGACAGGGGAAAGATGGATTGAGGAAGAATGTTCCAGAGCTGACCATTAGAATAGATGAAGGATGTAGTGTCTATTATAACAACGAAAATAAAGAGTGATTTAACACTGCGGTAAAGAGAGAGAGGGAGTGAAGACAATCAGTAAGAGACAGGACACAATGTTTACAAATTCTGATTAACCATATATATATATATATATATATATATAAAATATATATAGTGCTCAACCAAGATGAAAACATGAGTATACTAACATGAAGGTCTATTAAGTCCTTTTTCACCATATAGTTAAACGAATACATTCATTTCACCTGTTCAGTTTCTCTTCTTTAAGGGTATAAGGGTATAAGGTTCAAAATTTAGTGTCAAACTCGGATATTTTTAACCTTAAATGTATTTATATATCTATCCATCTAACTATCTATCTGTTTATCTATCTATCTATCTATCCATCTATCTATCTATCTGTTTATCTATCTATCTATCTATCTATCTATCTATCTATTTATCTATCTACCTATATAATATATATATATATATATATATATATATCTATATGGCTATGTGTGGTGGAGAGCGCAAGAGAGCAACTCGCTCCTCCACCAAACCAGGCCTAGAGACGGGGCCACCAGCTTGACCTTCGTGTGAAGAGAGACCGACAATATCCATCTCCAGACATGTGTATATTTACAGCAATATCGTAGAGCATTAATTTGTTGGGGATACCCAGGCGAATCTGCTGCGCATTACACACATTCCCAACCATAGAGGGAAGAGCTTGAGCATTACATATGACAAAAAAATTATTCCAAGGCCTTTCGTGTATTCAGAAGTACACCTCGTCAGGGAATGAAGGCGAGATGACAAAAATATGTACAGCGGACAGAAAGAGACTAGCAGATGATTAACAAGAGTTAATTAGATGCAAAAGGTATTTTAACAGGACATTGTCAATTTTATACATTCCCACACTGTTATTGAAATTATTTTGGATAAATGCACGATTACTCTTTTCAATAGTACCGATATTCCCGATATTGCATAACTCGGAATCCAAAATTTCAGAACTGACAATTCTCAATGCTCTAAGAAACATAGCAGAGAAAATAGAAGATTTAATCGAGGAGCGGTGGTCAGAATAAAAATGCATATTAGAATTATTATCGGTTTAGAATACTTAATCAGAAGGCTTAATCGGAATGTGTGTGTGTATATACATTACGATGTTCTGCCACAAAGAAAAAAATTCCCCCATGGTCGAGAGAAATTTAAACAAACAAGCAATCCCTGGTGAGCCGTTTGATAGAAATTCTTCCCTTTCCACAAGCACCGACGCCAAAATTTGCCTCGCTAAGCCTCGCGTGAATCACTCGATCTCAAGTAGCAAATTAAAACGTGTATCCCGTTCTGTCGTACTCCTCTAATACAGGACTCTACTTTTAACCCTAAATCATGGAACAAATATTTTATATCCTAATTAGAACGTGTGTACAGTATATGGTACATTTCATTTTTTTAAATACATTTTTTAACTTTAAGTTATAAACATATTTTGGTGCTACTGTAGTATGCGGTCTACCTACGATTGGTTAGGTTTAATCATGATATTTTCGTTAAAACTAACGAAAATATCATGACTAAACCTAACCAATCGTCAAGGGCGATTGACAATGGGATGTAAACAAACAATTAGTAAACAAGATAGACCGCATACTACAGTAGCACCCATATTTTTTGCTTCGGGTTATACTCCAAAATTCGACAAAGGCCTCGTTGTAAAGGTACAAATTCATTTTTTTAATATAGACTGGCCCTCATAACCCCCGGATCTGAATTCAAGAGAGAATTCGTGCAGAGTTGAAGACTTCGGTCCAAAAATGAAATCCCACCAAGTTGGATCAGTTAAAAGACTATGCAAGTGAAGAATGGAACAACCAAGCCAAAGGTAATCACACTTAGTATTAATGAAGAGGATATGATACTTGTTCCTGTTAACAATGATATTCAGTGTTGATATCGTTACGTAAAAATGCTACAAGAATGTTTTGTTTGTTGAAACATTCTTCAACATCATCGTTTTGAAGAATAGGAAGACAGTAAACGTGAGTCAAATACGAGTATTTTTAATAAGATAATGGGAAATTCTGAAGGATGCGAATACTTGTTCGCGCAACTGTATAATACTTTCGATGATATAACAGCAATATTACCTCTTTCATGCCTATTCAAGGGTCTTTCTTGAGACTGTATAAATTCGACTGGCGTTAGCCAGAACAAAATTAGTAAAATGTCGCTAAGCGTCAAAAGGGTGAATTAACGCTTGTAAATGCAGTAACTAATTGTTTAAATAGTGAATCCCTACATACGTTTGTAATTAAATTGCCTACCTGTAACATTCAGGAAAATGAAAACAAATAACTGATAGCCGATGCGTGTATCATCTTCAACAAAGCTTTTGAATATTCGTGTTAGGCTTTCTTTACTTAAGGCTTAGCCACAATCAACAATATGGTAAATGACAATGCATAATAATAAAAAAATCTATGATAAAAAGCCTTAACTTCCTTCCTTTGGTACTTCCTATTCCTTATAGTCAAATTAAATTTAACACATCAACAAAGAGACTTTTCTTATGCGCGAGAATTATCAAAAAAGGAACCAGAAATAAGATGACCTAGGTATTCGAAACTCTCGTGTATTATATATGTATATATACCTGTTCAATGACATCACACCTTACTTTAAACAAAGGTGCGTTTATTATGCTAATTAACTTGTTTAGAAAATGACGTGCGTAATTCTTAAAAATAAATTAACCGAATAACCACCACACAAAAAGGATATACAACCAGCACCACAGCACCACAACCAGCACCACAACCACCAGTCGTCTAAGTATAGCTTACCATCACTTAACCAAACCCACTTTACTCACGGCTTTTACTTACCAGCTCCTGATAGACTGACAAGGTCTCTAAATACGACCCAATTAATCGAAAAACTATTAGCATTGCCCTTTTTTTGAGACCTTATCGGTCTACCCCCTGGCCGCATAAACGTTTATGCTTAATAGCTTTGTCTATTAATTGGGTCGTATTCAGAGACCTTGTCGGTCAGTCAGGAGCTGGTAAGTAAAAGCCGTGAGAAGGTGGGTTTGGTTAGGTGATGGTAAGCTATATTTAGACGATTGGTGGGTGTGGTGATGTGGTGGTGTATTCTTTTTGTGTGGTGCTTATTCTCGTATATATTTTGCTATTGGGGATGTGGGGCGTATATATAGTCGGGGAGTGTATGTGCGTTTGTGTGCGCCAACTGCCTGCTTAAGCCAACTGGCTGAAAGAGACTTCTAAACCCGGTGATGATGGGATGAAATCTTATTATGCGTCTGGCTGCGCTAGACAATGGATGGTGTCCTGTTTCCTATCTATCTCGCTTAGGTTAGATGAATCCCCCACAGCCTGCTGGGGGATTTCCCCCCTCTTTTGGCACCCTGGGGGATGGGGGTGGCACCTTGCAACATTTGATCAACATTGCAATTGCTCTACACTCTAACCTTTTGTGGGTATACTCCTTGTCAAGTTCCAGTTTTGTGGAGAACGGGTGAGGTATTTTTCACTTTGACTTTGACTTTGACTCTAATTTTAAATTTTGACTTTGTTTCAATAAAAATTCTAAAAATGGGATGGATTCATTTGAGAATTGCATCCTTTGAGATTCTTACTCGGGGATTTCTCATTCTTAGACGAAGAATGACACTTGAATGGTCAAGTTCGGAAAGAGATCCAAAGTCAAAACACGAAAATTGTCCAGAATGAAAGTCAAAATTCAAAGTTGGTGAAAAGTAAAAAATTCAAAGAGGTCAAAATTGAAAAGTCAAAGAATTCAAATACAAAACTTCAAAGTTAATCGTAGTGAAAGCTAAAATCAAAAGCCAAATTCAGATTCAAAATTTAGCCATCTTACCAGTCTTCAGAGAGAACAAGTTTATATTTAATCTAAAAATTTCATTGTTAACTTGTGTGTTGAAACCTGTAACCTTTTCTGACTATAAACCTTCTAAATGTTATATATTAATATATATATATATAATATATATAATATATATATATATATATATTGCAAATCTACAGGGAAAAAGAAAAATGCTTCCAAGTCCTTTCGTGTATTCAGAAGTACACCTCGTCAGGGAATGTACTTTTGAATACACGAAAGGAAAGGCCTTGGAATCATTTTTCTTTTTCCCTGTGGGTTTGCATCATTCATTCATTTCACGTGTTTAATTGTGAAATCCATCCCATATATATATATATATATATATATATATATATAATATATATATTACATTCAACTGCAAAGAACACGCAGTATAAATAACGTAAAGAACGACGCTTGTATAGGAGATATTCCGCGCAAGACGAGAGAGAGAGAACGGAACAAATGAAAAAATGAGGTAACCACCTGGGAATCGAACCCGGGATCTTCCGATTGCCGGTCAGACGCGATACCATTACACCATGGACCTCACTCTTCCAAATGCCGTAATTCTTCTACATACTCGCAGAAACCAATGCCCCAAGGGGGCACCTCCCGCATGCCGTAACATTATATACATTCAACTGCAAAGAACACGCAGTATAAATAACGTAAAGAACGACGCTTGTATAGGAGATATTCCGCGCAAGACGAGAGAGAGAGAACGGAACAAATGAAAAAATGAGGTAACCACCTGGGAATCGAACCCGGGATCTTCCGATTGCCGGTCAGACGCGATACCATTACACCATGGACCTCACTCTTCCAAATGCCGTAATTCTTCTACATACTCGCAGAAACCAATGCCCCAAGGGGGCACCTCCCGCATGCCGTAACATTATATACATTCAACTGCAAAGAACACGCAGTATAAATAACGTAAAGAACGACGCTTGTATAGGAGATATTCCGCGCAAGACGAGAGAGAGAGAACGGAACAAATGAAAAAATGAGGTAACCACCTGGGAATCGAACCCGGGATCTTCCGATTGCCGGTCAGACGCGATACCATTACACCATGGACCTCACTCTTCCAAATGCCGTAATTCTTCTACATACTCGCAGAAACCAATGCCCCAAGGGGGCACCTCCCGCATATATATATATATATATATAATCATGCGGGTTGCTTCTACAGAGCTTCAATTTAATATTTAGGAGAAATCCAATGACAAGGAGAAATGTAAATGCCATGAAAAGTCTTCTTTAATGCGCAACGTTTCGAGCAATACGCTCATCTTCAGGCTGTTTAATAACAATGTGAAATTAAAATCAATATTGAATGAAAAACAAAACAGAAAATTTCTATAACCTATTCGTAAAGACAAATTTTAAAAGACTGAGAAAAGAGGGTTAAATTCTAAGTTATACAGATTTACATATAAAAATTAAGAAGTTATTTTTAAATACATGTAGTAAATGTGAAATTAATACACTGGAAAAATTACCAATAGTACACTGGAACAATGGAACTATCTACCTTACACTGCAGTATCCGAGGCTGACTAATTTGAGCAGAGACAAAGAACGGGAAACACGAAGGATGGCGAGGGTGATTGGGGAAGGAGGGATTATAAGGAATTGGGGAAGGAGGAGGGATCATAGCAAATTGAGAGGGACGGCCGATGAGTCAACATTCAGACTAGGGGACAATTTGACCTCTAATTTTACCTTACTTAATGATGAATTTAATAATCTAAGATCATACTTTACTAATAATAGTTTTCCTGTTCAATATGTAGACAAACTAATTAGATCCTTCTTAAATAATGTTTATAGCCCTCAACTTCCATGTATTACAGTGCCGAAGGATATAAAATATTTCTTGGTACCTGAAATGGGTCCTTTGAATAAGGAATTTAAGCTTAAATTTACAAAATTGTTAAGGAAATTTTTTTATCATACTGATTTCCGCATCATATTTATTAATAAAACGTCTTTAGGTAGCTTTTTCTCAGCGAAGGATCGAACCCCTGACTCGTTGCGTAGCGGTGTTGTATATTTATTTACCTGCCCCAGGTGTCTCCTTGGGAATTACATCGGCAGCACTGTTCGCTCTCTCAGGGCTAGATTTTATTCGCATATGGGAATAAGTGGCCGAACAGGTAAAATTTTAAAAACTAAAGAAGCCTCGAGTATTCGTGAACACAGCATTAAATGTAAAATTGATGTCACTTTAGACAATTTTAAAATTCTTGGTTGTAATACTTGTCCCAACTCACTAAGAATTTTAGAATCCTTTTTCATTAAAGCATTGTCCCCTAGTCTGAATGTTGACTCATCGGCCGTCCCTCTCAATTTGCTATGATCCCCCTCCTTCCCCAATTCCTTATAATCCCTCCTTCCCCAATCGCCCTCGCCATCCTTCGTGTTTCCCGTTCTTTGTCTCTGCTCAAATTAGTCAGCCTCGGATACTGCAGTGTAAGGTAGATAGTTCCATTGTTCCAGTGTACTATTGGTAATTTTTCCAGTGTATTAATTTCACATTTACTACATGTATTTAAAAATAACTTCTTAATTTTTATATGTAAATCTGTATAACTTAGAATTTAACCCTCTTTTCTCAGTCTTTTAAAATTTGTCTTTACGAATAGGTTATAGAAATTTTCTGTTTTGTTTTTCATTCAATATTGATTTTAATTTCACATTGTTATTAAACAGCCTGAAGATGAGCGTATTGCTCGAAACGTTGCGCATAAAGAAGACTTTTCATGGCATTTACATTTCTCCTTGTCATTGGATTTCTCCTAAATATATATATATATATATATATATATATATACACAGTATATCGGTCTTGAGCTCAGACTTGTGTGTGATTTTTGGTCCGTGATAATTCAACAGCCAGTAACTCTGAGGATTGATTTTATTATTTTTTCACATTTTTAATCACTTACGCTTTCGATAAATTAGGGGGTGGGGTGGGGGGGTTCCATTAAAAAATGTAAAGTAACCGGTTTTTATCTTAAGGTTTACAATGAATTTCACGGGCGTTTGGGTTTTAATTAAAAAAAAAAGTCTAAATTCAAATAACTCTTATGGTATTGTACCCAGGTTTTTTTACACACCGAGTTATTTGTTTGAGGTTAGGTTAGGTTAGGTTAGGTTAGGTTAGGTTAACCTAACCTCAAACAAATAACCTAACTAGAGTTGCAAAATAGGATGGAAACTTTCTTGGAATTTGGAAACTCTCTTCATGAAACTTTCCTAAAAATTGAAAATTTCCAAAATTCGACACATTCAAAATTTCCAAAACTTTTCATGGAAGAAATGCAAAAAACTTCACTTTTTTACGTGAAGGTCAAAATATGAGAATAAAAACCCACTCTAATAGACAGAGTTTATTTCCACGACAGTTTCGACGCCCACTGGCATCCTCCTCGGGTGGATACAGAAACACAAATGAAACAAAACAAGAGGGAAAAACAGTTCAGGGATCGACCGTTAAGAAATTCGCACCTAGGTTGGATTCCATTCTCTCGAGACAGGAGGAGCATTTTCATTAAGTACATTCGCACAAATTTTTTTTAAAACTATCTTCCTGTTCTAAACATACAGATTCTATTATTTTTACATAATTATTACATTTATAATTAAATTTATTACATTTAATATTGCATAATTATTAATTACAGAAATTATAAATTTATTATTACATTGGTTATTACATTGTTGTTTATTATACAGAAATTATAAACCGAAAAACGAATGAAAACAGGCGATTAGGAAATAACGTTAGGAATAACGTTGCAAAAGAGGAACAAGCCTGTGTCTACAGCATTCCCTGTAAAAGTTGTGATTTAGTATACGTGGGAGAAACTGGAAGAAATATTGAAACCCGTATCAAAGAACACAAATATGCCTTCAGAAGTTGTAATACTAATAATGCCATTTTTTATCACGCTAGCCAAAATAATCATGCTATAGATTGGGAATCAAGTAAGGTACTTTATAAATGTAATAATTATGTCAAAAGAAAAATAATAGAATCTGTGTGTATAGAAAAAGTAGATAATTTTAATTTGTGCGAGGTACTTATAAGTTAGCCCTTTAATGAGATTCTTGGTCAATAAATCCTTACGAGTCGTGGGAACGTGTTCGAACCTAAGTGTGAATTTCTTAAATGTCTCTGGATTGGGAATGTTTCCTTACTCCTTTTAGTAATTTAATAATGGAAGTAATTTAATGTGGAAATAAATATATGCAGTAATTATTCAAACATTAGGATCTGTATGTATAAACAAGACTATATTTTTTAATTTGTGGAAATGTATTATAAGCTGACCCTGTAATAAAATGGCCCTTCTGGTTTCGGGAGAACGATATCTAACCTAGGTGCGAATTTCTCAATGGTCTCTGGATTATTTCCTAATCGCCTGTTTTCATTCGTTTTTTCGGTTTATAATTTCTGTATATAAACAACAATGTAATAACCAATGTAATAATAAATTTATAATTTCTGTAATTAATAATTATGCAATATTAAATGTAATAAATTTAATTATAAATGTAATAATTATGTAAAAATAATAGAATCTGTATGTTTAGAATAGGAAGATAGTTTTAAAAAAAATTTGTGCGAATGTACTTAATGAAAATGCCCCTCTGTCTCGAGAGAATGGAATCCACCTAGGTGGAATTTCTTAACGGTCGATCCCTGAACTGTTTTTCCTCTTGTCTTGTTTCATTTGTGTTTCTGTATCCACCCGAGGAGGATGCCAGTGGGCGTCGAAACTGTCGTGGAAATAAATCTGTCTATTAGAGTGGTTTTTATTCTCATATTTTCATGGAAGGTTTTCAAAATTCCCGGAAAATTTCCGTTCCTTCCCAACCCCGGTAATAACCTTGAAATTATAAAATAATATTTCAAGTTGGTTTTTCTGTATTACTTTATTTAGGACAGTTGCACTGAAACTTCATTCGGGGGGGGGGGGGGGGGGGTATATAAATGAAGTTCACGCAGTTTCTCATGAAAAATATTACACATTCTTATGGTTTCACATTCACTTGTAATAAATTTTAGTGCACACACACACACACACACACACACACACACTTGTATCGATACGATGGTAAATCTACCTCTTATTATTGAAACGATAATGACCTGACAATTTTGAAATATCAACATCAAAAAGGGGTTGAAACTGAGTACTGATGTAAATTCATTATTCAGTAAATACAGAAACAACATTAATATCCTCACCTTTAAGGAAAATACATTTTAGAAATGCTGATTGCACTTTATTTTATGAACATATTGTTGCATCAATATTATATCAGTCTTAATTTGTGAACTGTCACAAATATCAATGACATTTAACGACATCACTCATGCATCAGTATTCGATCAATCAACGGTGGTACGTGGATATATATATATTTTTTTTAAAGTTCGGGAAGAAACGATTCGCCTCTATTTAAAAGGGCATATCTCGGCGGAAAAACAAAGAAAAAGTGAGAGGAAAGACAGAGGAAAAAGAAAGGGTAGAGGGGACAGTCGAAGTGGAAAAAGACCAAGGACTGCAGGGTCGAGCCCCATCATCCTTGGGTGCTAGGGCCGGGAGGGCGCACGTGAAACCTCCAGGAACAAGCACGTACACACGAGCACTCAAGAGCACGAGCTTAGAACCCCCTTGCGGGGATATATATATATGTGAGGAGAGTGTAGACACCATTCAACCAGGGAAGTACTCCGAAGAGGAGGGTATGTGAGCAGGAAACGGAGTGCTGCAACTCTCGTTTCTAATGTCACTGTCCTCCTTAGCTGATCTTCTCCTGTGTTTCTTCTACCCTGTAAGCAGTCCAGAATGCTCTTAAAAGCACACTTCTTCCTCTGTTCTTCACTACACATGCATGCATTTTACACACTACGCAATCTTTTCAAAATTTCTAAAAAAAAATATATAGCATAGTGAGTTTCGGAGACCTTGATTTTGGCTCTTTCTTATAAAGGGAACATTCTTGCGCGCACACGCCTTTGGCCCCTCCTTTCTATATATATATATATATGTGTGTGTGTGTGTGTGTGTGTGTTATCCATATAGACAAATGAGCGTTTAATGGTAGTAGAAAAAGAGAGATAAGATAATCTCATGTCTTATCTGTCTTTTTCTAGCACCCTTAAACCGCTCACACATACATGTGAGTGGGGGTTACTTTACGAAATCGCGACTTTTTACGTTTTTAATCTTGGATGGCGAAAGTGAACCTAATCCAAATAATCTAACTGACTTAATCCAACTTAATTTAGCTTTTATTATGTCCCTTCTTTAATGATATGTAATGATTTTCTATAAGAAAAAAATGCCTGAATCTATGTCGACACTTCTAATATCACGACACGCACCTTCGTCGCGACTTCGTAAGTTATCTCGATAAGAACTCCCACATCTATTGATCTATCTAGTTTGTGTGTGTGTGTGTGTGTGTGTGTGGTGTGTGTGTGTGTGTGTGTGTGTGAGAGACGAAAATCATGAGTATATCCAAACAAGAAGTAAATTCATGAAGAAAAGCTATTAGTAAAATGATGATAATAATGAAGAAAAAAACCCTTAAAAATGCAATCGTATCTTTGGCGTAATGCCTAATTGGAGATGAAATTAATATGCGAAAGGAATGTTATATTCCTTAGTTGGGGTCCCGAAGGATATTTTCAACCCCCTCTCCCCACCACTCCTTTCCCCTTACGAAAAAAAAGGAAAGGGTTATCAGAGTATTGGATATAATCTGCTGACATTTTCTTAGAGAATTTGCGTTATGCGGATAGACAGACAGACAAACGGATCGAGTGATAGATAGATAGACGGATGGTGGTTGACAGACAGATACGGGATAAAATGATGATCGAGAGACGCGATATGGTAGGTGGTAGATAATGAATGGTAGATGATAAGTATTACATGGTAGTCCATTACGTGGTAGTTGATGAATTAATACATAATAGATAATAGACAGTACATGGTAGGTAAAAAGCAATAAATGGTAGATAGATAGATAGATTGTTATGGTATGGTGTGAAGTAAATCAACATGAAACTACTAAATTGAATAGAAACCATTATATTTTCAAATTAACTCTCCGTGTTATTACCTTTATTCCATAATAATTATTCTATTTTTCTTTTAGAATTTTTGTAGGACTCCTTTGTTTTTTATGTCTTTCCACCACTGTCTCCATTTTACGAGGTCTAGTTGAGGTCTCATTACCCAATACTTAATTTTGTATTGTCAGGAGAAAGAATAAGTCGAGTTCTGTCATGCACCAGCAAGAATGACCGTCAGACACGTGAGGAAATCACCATATGTATCGTCTTATTAATAATGTCATTATCATAATGATAATTGGGTTATTATTATTATTATTATTATTATTATTATTATTATTATTTATGAAAAAACGTCATACAGCTTATTGGTTTCAAATTCATTTGTGGTAAGTTTCTAATACACACACACACACACACCACATATATATATATATATATATTGATTTATCTACTTATTATCTGTGTGTTTGTGTGACTGGCCATAAATCAAGCCGTATAATTTACAGATACACAATGTATTATTTTGTTGTGATACAACACTTTTGATACCTCGGAATATTAAAAACTATTATTATTATTATTATTATCATCATCAATGTTATTTAAAACAAAACCCTGGACCCGTCCGCCTTTGCGTTAACTTTTTCTCTTCTGCTATCTGGTGTTTGGCAGAAGAACTAAATTACCCACGAAATTAAAACGTCACCAGGTTAAATTTTAATTTAATATTCATTATAGAGTCTAATATTTATTCAAATATAACTATCAGTTTATAAATTATGCGTACACACTTCAAGTTTTTAAAGGGTGAATATAATAATTTAAAAAATTTAATAAAATTGTAAATAATGCGAGTATTCCCTCTTGCCAAAGTATAGTTCTCACTCCACACGCTAGGTGGCCAGTATCTGATGTTCGTTTGAATTTAACTCCCTAAAACGATGAAAAATACAGCTAGTTTCGTAAATCGTTTTATATATAACGGTTGCTATTACAAGTTTTATTTTAAGGAATTTTTAGACCTGCACATTTTATAGGCCACAGATAGATGAAAAATAGCTTATCCTGCACTATCCACAGTATCCAGTCTCCTACTCACTCATCAATGCTATTTACTCATCAATCCTACATATTTACATGTGTTTTCAATAAAAAAAATTTATGAACATAAATTTTACATTTTTATTCTTGGTTTTTAAGCACTTTATGAGGTAACATACCTTAAACTAAACTTTACAGCGGGTGGCAATATGTGTGTGAGATTCTTTTCATACGCACGGCGGCGACTATATGATACGTTATTGCTGGAATAATATTCTACATATCAACTGGAAAGAGCTAATTTAACTTTAATTTATGATAGCTGCTCTGTTTGTGATTTAGTAAAGCGTACGAAATACATCTTTGAACTGCACACATTTGCCTACAGAACTGCACAAATTTTTTTAGAACTGCACATTTTGTGTAGAACTGCAGGTTAAAAAAAAACCCTGTGCTATTACGTTTTGTTTGCATCGTGAACAGAAATTATCACTGATGTATATTTATACATCAAAACTATCATTGCGGAAACAAGAACTTAAAAACCTGAGACGCAAGATCAATTTTAAATTTTTATATTATCTTGACGCTTCTGTTAAATACTGCTGCCATTATCAAGGGGTTTATAAACCACAGATTGATGAAAATCACTGAAATAAGGTTCTAAGAGTAATACTAAACTATTCTAAAAGACGGTTGGCGTCAAAAATAAATTCAGAATTCTTTTTCTTGCGCGTTTATCCTCAATTCACTTTCAACTCCGTCCATTTCCATTACAGACATTCTAGAGACGCTCTCGGAATCTTTCTTCAATGATTTATCTTATTCTCTAGTTTATAAATTCTTGATAAGGCAGCAATGTTTTGCCGAAACGTACAAACTGTATAATAACGGTAAAAACTGTTTTCTGGTATATCTCAAATATTACAGGATAATCAAAAAGGTGTTCCCCCAAAAATATTTTAATAAATTTTCATGGGGCAACACCGTTTTTGGATCACTCTGTATTATTTAAACGCGAATGTTTCTTATTTCCTGAATATGTTTCATAAAAAAAATAAGAATGAAATAAAAATACATTTTTGGTGTAAATTTCATTATAAAGTTAAAAACTAAATTTTGGATTTAATTTAGCCATTCGTATCATTAAGGGATTAGTGAAATCATTATCTCACCAAATTGCAGAGCACTTCACTCTTGTGTAAAAAATTTTGTTCTGAAAACCAATTATAATACCTGAAGTTCATCGGTCCGTAAGACGCATAATTTATATTCTTTTAGAAGATTTTTTTTCGCAAGAATATTTTTTTTGGCGTATTTTTTCACAAGAACTTTTTTTTTGTATTTTTTTGCAAGAATATTTTTATTCTTCCACAATATTTTTTATTTTCACAAGAATACTTTTTGCATTCTTGCATAATATTTACATTCTTTCCCAAGAATATTTTTGCATTATGCCACAAGAATATTTTTTAAATTCTTTAACAAGAATATTTTCTGCATTCTTTAACAAGAATATTTTTTTATCTTCTTTAACAAGAATATTTTCTTTTTGTCTCCTTTAACAAGAATAACTTCTTTTGTCTTCTTTAACAAGAATAACTTTTGTTTGCATTCTTTAACGAGAATAACTTTTTGTTTGCATTCTTTAACGAGAATAACTTTTTGTTTGCATTCTTAAACGAGAATAATTTTGTTACTTTTTCAGAAGAATAATTTCGCCATTTCTGTGTATGTTTGTGAACAACTAATTATTGTGAACGAATTATAATCAGAATTATGTATTCTAACAATGTCAAATGGGTTCATATCAATAACCAACTGTACTCGTAATCGCTGTTTGTTTCTCCTGAATCGTATTCGGCTACCACCTACCGGATATCCCGTCGTAGGTCCACCATCTTTCCCAGTTCCATGTGACGCACAAGCAATCTGTAAAATTAAAGAATAAATGTATAGAAATTAAAATAATAATGATGATAATTGATGATGTTGACTGGTGGTGATGAATGATGGTGGTTGAAGATGATCAGTGGTCATTACTATGATGATTGGTGGTGGTGATGATTGGTAATGATGACTACTAGTAATTATAATAATGACTAGTAATAATAATGATTACCGCTGATGATTGCTGGTAATGTTATTGATAATACTGATGATTGTTGGTGTTAATGATGACTGGTAATGCTAATTATAAATGGTGATGATGACTTATACTATTAATAATGATTGGTGGTGATGATTAGTAGTAATAATGATGATTGCTGCTGATTAATCTAAGTAAGGGTAATAATAACTGGTTATGACAATAATGATAACTGATGATACAAAATAAGATTACGGTAACAATGAATGTACTTTTACATCTACACTAAAAATCACCTTTATACTACACTGTGAACAAACCATTTTTGAAATTGTACATTAAAATGAATTTTACATACACTGAAATTACACAGTGTACAAACCTGTGCAAACTCGCACTTTTGATTTCGAAATTACAGTATATCCATCCTTGAACTTTTAGAATTCGGTTCTTGCGTTAAACATGCGTGTTTTTTGTTAAAAACTACAGCACGACATTTCAGAAAAATATCAAGAGTTCGAAATAGAAATTATTTTCGCTGGTTTTCGCACTATATAATTAATTGGTTTTCTTATGTTCATATCGGATTGTGTATGTGTTAAGGTCCGAATTTTAAACCAATTTGTTGCATTTACTGATGTAACACCTTCAATCTTTTACTGAATTGGGTTCCCTAGCCCCTCTTTTTTTTTAAGGGGCGGTGAACAAAATTTTTAACAGAGTTGGTTTGGTTTCTCTGTAATTTAGCTTGTCGATGGAACATGGTGGCTTTATAGGGCAAAAAAAAAAAAAAATTGTAGATATTGAGGTGATACGCGAGTCTTAAATTTTTAGTTTAAGCTATAAACTAAGAAAGATTCATTGTATGAACATTTGGAGGTGGTGGTGGTGGTAGTGGTGGGGGTGGGGTGGGTGGGGGGGGAATCTGCAACATGTCTGAGGCTAAAAAGAGTTATACCCTCAATGACCAGAAGACATTTTATCGATAAGCATTCTCAACTTCATCTGATCTGACTAATTCAACCCAGAAGGCGTATATCGATAAAATCTAATGTTGGTCATTCGGATTTACTCTTGTCAATACCAAATCAAGGTCAACTTTTTCTACCTGGGCATTTTAATTAATCGTGTTTTTATTACTTTAAAAGACGGGTCAGTCCCTCATAAATAGAACGAAAACCCTTAATAAAAAGTCTCGAAAGAGCCCCTTAAAACTAACCAAATGTAAAAAGAATTCTTTCTAAACCACTTATTTCACATCGAAACTGACTGACAAAGGCAGTCGTACTGGCGAAAATACCTCCTTGTCATACACCTACAATTTTTAGTATCTTTTTAACGATTTTAGTGGACTTTAATCTTATTTAATGAGCAAATGAAAGTTTTGCATGAATTTTTATATATGGCATTAAATTTCATACCATTCTCTCTCTCTCTCTCTCTCTCTCTCTCTCTCTCTCTCTCTCTCTCTCTCTCTCTCTCTCTCTCTCTCTCTCTCTCTCTCTCTCTCTCTCTCTCTCTCTCAGTTATGTTAATAGTAGAAAGCCAATGTGCTTAATGAGTACTTTGCGGGAGTGTTCACCAGGGAGGACACCCGCATCATCCCCGAGCCAGGTGTGAGGCACGAAGGTGCTGGCCTGGATAATGTTCGATGTACCGCGACAGTCGTTGCCGATAGAATAGACAAACTGAGCGCGTTTAAGGCTCCTGGGCCAGACCAGTTTCTCCCCAGAGTGTTGCGGGAGGTGCGCGACCAGGTGGCTCCCCACCTGGCTACAGTCTTCAACAAATCGTTGGAGAGGGTCAGGTGCCTGGTGACTGGAGGGAAGCCAACGTGACCCCTATCTTTAAGAAAGGGGATCACGAAAGTCCAGGGAACTATCGTCCCATTAGTCTCACTTCAGTTGTAGGTAAATTATTAGAGGGGATAATAGCGGATAGGATCGTTGACCATTTGGATTCCTACAAGCTGCTTGGGGACTCCCAACATGGGTTTAGACGGCATAGGTCGTGTCTCACCAACTTGCTCGAGTTTTTCCACGTCATGTTGGGTGAGTACGATAAGAGTAGGGTGATTGATATACTTTATCTCGACTTTCAGAAAGCCTTTGATAAGGTACCTCACCTCCGGCTAATGGCGAAAGTGCGCGCGCTGGGTATCGTGGGGAAATAGGTAGGTGGATTGAAAACTGGCTGAAGAATAGGCGGCAGAGGGTTGTAATTAAGGTGCTAGTTCGGGTTGGGCCTCGGTCACTAGTGGGGTTCCTCAGGGTTCCGTTTTGGGGCCGCTGTTGTTTATCATTTACATAAATGATATCGACGGTGGCATCGTCAGTCGGATCGCCAAATTCGCTGATTACACCAAGCTTGGGGCCAATGTTGGGACGCCCGAAGCGATCGAGGAACTGCGTGCGGACCTAGGTAGGATAGGAGAGTGGTCCGAAAAATGGCAAATGCCGTTTAACTTGGGTAAATGCAAAGTGATGCACATTGGCTACGCCAATCCCAAGTCGGACTACTCGATGTTTGGTAGTAATTTCGAGGTGAATGATTTAGAAAAGGACTTGGGTGTGCTAATTAGCAGCGACCTTAAGTTTACGAAACAGTGTGTAGAGGTGGAAAAGAAAGCCCAGAAACTATTGGGTTATATCACGAGGCAATTTCAGTTTCGGAACAAGGAGATTGTGCTCTCACTGTACAATTCCCTTGTTCGGCCGCACCTGGAGTATGCTGTGCAGTTCTGGTCGCCCACCCTCAGGAAAGATATTGAGAGGCTGGAGCGAGTGCAGGCGAGGGCCACAAAGTTAATCCCTTCCGTTAGGCATATGGGCTACAATCGACGGTTACGCGCCCTGAACTTGTTTTCGCTTGAAACTCGGAGGCTGCGCGGTCAACTGATCGAGGTTTTCAAGCTTTTACGCGGGTTCAACGATGTCGATTTTAGAAGTATGTTTAGTTTAAATGATAACCCAACTCGCAACAATGGTTGGAAGTTGGATTTGAAACGGTTTAGGACTAGTGTGTGTGGGAATTACTTTACGTATAAGATATGTGACACATGGAACAGGTTACCTTCGGAAGTTGTGAACAGTTCCTCTGTGGATCAGTTCAAGAAAAGGGTAGACGAAATCTTGCACACTATTTGAGTGTGTAAAGACATTTAGGACCTCAGTCTGCGGAAATTTCTTTTCCTATAAAATAGTTAATATCTGGAACCAACTTCCCTCAGAGGTTGTTTCCAGTCAAAGTGTAAATCTGTTTAAAAATAGGCTAGACAAAGTACTGAACACACTCATAGTTTAAGATTAAAACCTCAGAAAACTCTGCAGGAGTTCGCTTGCTCGGTGTCTCTGTGAGCAAGCTAAATATAGAGCTATTTATATATTCTCCACTTTCCTGTAAAATTTCCTTGGCTACTTTTCCAGGGGTCAAGGTATTTTCTTCAACCTTTTTCCGTACCTGCCTCTGGCAGGGAGGGAGTGGAGGGTGGGGAGAGAGCCTTCTACTTTTCTATCCAGTTTTCTACTACTGCTAGGATAGTTGAAAGAAAAATAAACTTTCACAAAATTTTCCCTGGCACCCGTTGCCATTGGTACCTCCTCGGTATGGGCCGCAAGGCCTTTTGAGGTACTTCTTTTCCTTGTAACTCTCTCTCTCTCTCTCTCTCTCTCTCTCTCTCTCTCGCTCTCTCTCACTTGTTGCTATACCCAACCACACCTACACCTTATCCCTCAAAACTGCCCCACACCCCACACCCCCACACCCCCACACCCTTAAAAAAAATATCTTAAAATCTGAGGGAAGTAAAACTACCAATTTAACCATTTTTCTCTGTAATTCCCCCCTTTTGGGGGTTGGTGGGGTGCTAGGACGCCCGGGAGTGTGCACGAAGAGTCACAGAACTGATTTTCGGTCGACTTAAATCAATAGTTAAGGGGTTACATAAATCAGGTAGCGTGCCACAGTAACGATTATGCTTTGGGTACGAGCCGACGATTAACTAAATGTATGAGGAACAGGTTTTATTTTTAAAAGAGTAATTTATAGACACCGCTTCACCTTCTTTTATGTCTTCAGGAAAATATTATTATTATTATTATATTATTATTATTATTATTATTATTAGTTCAAGTGATTAAGAGTGATTAAAATATTGGTTTAAATTTTATGTAGTGAAAAGTCTATAATATGCATTTTTAACATATATACACAGTGGCATCTAAAATTACTTGGACCACCCCCAGATTTTTTCTATTTTTTGATAAATCCCAGAGAAGGTAACAATTCTTGATAACAATCATTCCGTTGAGACTACGTGTGTCTAGACATATCGCAAAAAGGCAAATACCCATAAAAGGGTTATCTTAATCCTTTGACGTGGAATGAGCTTCAGAAAAGGTTTTCAAATAAGTAGGTGGTCCAAGTAATTTTAGAAGCCACTGTGTATATATATATATATATATATATATATATATATATATATATATATATATATATTATATAATATATATATAATACACATTGCAAAAACACTATATATGTATATATACTGGTATATATTCTTGACAAAAATTCCCAAATTTTACACCCTGAAAATACATCCTTGAGTGGAGTTCGTAATTACATATTCTCAGTTACACTCTGTCTGAAAATCTGAAAAATAAAATTACGAAATATTTCTTATTTTTCATTTTTATTTTTCTACTTTTTTTGTCTTCATTATAACCTCGAATCATGGCAAGCGAAGGTACAAGTCCTACGCACGCAATTAAGTTACCTAAAATGCATACAGCACTTTATAGCCCTTCACCGGCACTACTTGGCACTATTTCGCGTGAGAAGCTTAATCCTAAGGTTATACAAAAGACACCTTAATTTCTTTACACACACACACACACACACACACACACACACACACACACACACACACACACACACATTGCAAAACATAATTACTCGAAAGTAATGATGTACGATTGAGGTTAGTATATTTATTTGATTTGTGTATCTGTGACCTGACCTCAAATCATACAGAAGTTTTCAAGAAATATATTGAGGTAAAGTGAAAAAAACGTAAAATAGCTATAAAAGGATTTTTATTGAAAAAAAAAAAACTTTGTGTGGGATTCTTTTTTTGGGGGGAGAGGGGGGGGGGGGGGATTATGTTAGGTTAAAGAACTTGTTTGTTTGAGTAATGTTTAAGAACGTAATAACAATGATTTAAGAGGTATTTGCAATTATATAATAAATTCACTTTGCGTGTGTTAAGAGACAACTTATTATTTTACAGTTATTTCCGGTCTTTTAACGTTTTACATTTTTTAAACGAACCATTCTATTTATATCCGTACCTAGCTACCTATCTACTTATATTTAAGGCTAATACAGGCATAAATAGACATTATCGCGTAACTGCCTCGGTATACAAAATCCCCGATCGTTAACACGCATTGTACACACTTTCACCACCCAGATAACGTAGATCAAATAACTTCCAAAGGACTAAGTACCCAGTATACACGGACCTCTTCCTAAACTCCTTTACTTTTATATCGTTATCAATAAGGAGTAACCGAAGAGAGGCGAGTATCCCCGCAGAATTTTTTCTTTTATTTCTTGCTCAAACTTCCTTCCATAGTGATGAGTCCCGAAAGGAAGTTGTAGTTCGTGAAGTTCAAGGAATAAACGACCCTCCGCGCCCGTGATAGAAGGCCGATTTTCACCCCTCAGGAGAGTCCTCATTTTACGACCTAAGTGCCACAACGAAGGCCAACGGGAGTCAATTGGTTGCAAGTGCAAAATCAGGCAACATTTGCAAGGGACTTTTCACGCTTTGGGACGGTTGGCTCACACGATGTGAAGGAACACTGAATTTTTGTAAACTTTGTTTTTATCATATCATGTTCTTATTTACCCCACTGATTTTATACTTTTATTATTATTCTTATTATTATTATTATTATTATTATTCTTATTATTATTATTATTATTATTTACATTCGTATTTTTATGATTCCTTTTCTTGTTTTTGTTTCTTATTCATATCTTTATTATTCCTGTTCTTATTTTATGATTCTTATTCATATTTGTGAGTTCCCTATCGCTCAGTGTTTACAGTGTCGGATTATGGCGGTGAGGCTGTAAATTCACTCGCAGCTGCTGGCACCGGGTTCGGTTGATTCGGCTCCTTACCTTGTCATTGCTCGAGCTCAGGTGACTTTGGTGGCACACTCACCCCTACGAAGTTGGGAAATGAGTTCTGAATGTTGTATCCTTATAGTTCCTATTTTTATTTTTGTTATTTTATTCTTGTTATTTTTATTCATATTTTTTATTCTTATTTTATTAATATTTTCATTATTCTTACGAATATTCTTATTTTTTATTCCTATTCTTATTTTCATTCTAGTTTATCCTATTTTATTTCCATTATTCTTATTTTTATTATTTTTATTTTATTTTATTTTCATCGCAACTATACTTTTTTATTATTGATTTTATCAGACTTTGACTTATTGACATTCGAGAACTGCATATAATTTACTTTAATATTCTTCTGTATAACTCGAAGAAAACTCTTGAATAAAACTTATTCTTTTCACTCTGTACCTCAGCTGCGTTATTTTTACCATAAAATTGATGTTTATTTTTATTATGTACACAATTACTTTTTTTTTCTTAATTCTGAAAATAACTCGGAAATATCTTTTTTACCGGAATTTTGTAAAAGTAAATGAGTTTTTTTTTCGGGGAATTCTAGTTTTTTTAAAGCGTGAACTTATTATGTCTGTTTATTGAAGTAAACGAATGAATCAAAAAATAAGACTGTTTTTAAATTCATGAGATCATGACGTAGATAAGTCGGGGAAAGAATCGCCATGGAAGGGTAATAACTAAATATACGGTCAGTGTGATTTTCGGGGGGTTTTGGGGAAATGAAAAGGAGGGACCCAATGCTTTCGTTCGGTAGCCACGTGGCAATACTGATTCCAGTTAAATCAGCGAGGTTAAGCGACGTTGACTCCGCTTAGTAGTGGATGGGTGACCGTCATTCGCTTTCGGATGACACAACGACTCGTAGTTCGGATTTCACATAAAGCCGTAAGTCTCCCCCCTCGTCCTTTGTCACATGACCTCTGCCGCTGCGGAGAAGGTTAAACAATCCCAGATTATTATTATTATTATTATTATTTATTATTATTATTATTACAGTTTCTGAAAATCATGACCGCGCATAGTTGAAGCTATTTGCATTTAGGTGACCATACCTTCGTGGTGCTGCTGATTACTCGAGTAATATTTATTAACTGTTGCAGAGTTTAGGTTTACTTCTCAGTAAATTTTGAACTAGTTTACCCCATTTTTTAAAAAATATAAGTACCACTCGTTATATTCGCCAGACCGGAAATGCTTATTTCTAAGCCACGGGGCCAGTATCCGGGGGCCAAATCTTCAAATGGTTATATACACACCGGACCTACCACGCGTAATAGGAAGACCATAGTTTTCCTTTAAGTACCGCGTAAAACCATAACTGCGCTCTATAGTTAATACGATCATTGAGAATGTTAAATGTTAACGCGGTACTTCTTGATGTTTACGAAACGAGAAAAATTTTGGCCTTAATTAAAAATTTTGTAAAAATATTATAACCTGTGGGAGAACTTCGTTCTTACTCTGAGGTTGTTTGTCTTTACACAAAAGAAAGAAGTTTAACGCAAAAAGGACATTTTTTCTCTACGAGGAAAAGGAGTTGGTGTATATTTTTCGGAAGTAACGAAAAAGTTTAATGGACGGTAAAATGTATTAAAACATCTGTATTAGATTTCACACACAAAAAAAAATTATACGAAACAACAAAGTACTTTATAGACGAACTATTTTGTTATTACCAAAACTGCTGTTGATAAAGAGACACCTATAACTTAATGTGAAAGCCAAACCAAGGGTCGGTACATCATCTAAACGCGGAGGATGGTGCCCCATTCAACAACTGAACAGACCCAGCGTCGATTAACCTCGCTGACCTAATGGGAAGAGGTGTTGCTATGTGACCACGGCGTAGCCCCCTAAATTTGCTACGTCTCTTCTTTCTCGTAGCTTCCCGTTTTCTTCAACTTGCATTGTAAACTTAAATCAACTTTTTTACAATAATTCACAATAAATAGAAAGAAAGACGTCCATATTAAATAATTCATTACTGTTATCGATAGTAATTGTAAAGTCATTAACAATTCGGGAAGTAACTTAAAAGATTGACATTTAAAAGCACTGATTTGCTTTCCTTGTCTTCTTAAGTTTCTTTATCAATTGGCACTCAGTGCCAACCCAAATGTATTTTGGGAAATATATGTTTAGAAAAATGGCATTTAAATATATGATTTGCTTCGTTTTGTTACTTATTTTTCTTTGTCTATTTTTTCTCTATGAAATGGCACTCAGTGCCAACCCCAAAAATACAAATTTACTTTAAAAAATTACATTTAAAAATTCCCATTTGCTTCGTTTTATTATTTATTCTTTGTTTTATTTTTTCTTTGTTTTATTTTTATCTTTAGGAACTGGCACTCAGTGCCAACCCGTAAACTATTCGCTTTACAGGATTATCGACAGACAACCTCTTCAGCCAATTACTTATTTCTGAGCGGAAAGCTGCAGGGGCCCTCCCCTTTTTATTTCCTATGGTGTTGAACCCACTGATTTGACCATGTACTCGTACGTGCTGTTGAGTAGACAAAGAGAATTTAGTACACGAAGTCTATATAAAAGTTCACGCCGTCCATGGAACTCGATCCTAGGACCTTCTTTTCATTTTCTTTTTACCTTTCTTTCTGGGGGGTGGGGGTTAAATACCCGGATGACAAATATTACGATGAATAAATACTTTAAAAGTAAGGGTAAAAAGTTCGAAATGGTGAGGAGATGCTTCGAAACAAGGGTTGCTGAGCTACCCTTGAGCCGAGTCTCTTTAACTGCCCGGAGCCACAGCTAAACTCTCGGAGCTACTGAATTCGGAGCACCACCGCTTCTAGTTTGTGACAGCAATGAAGGGGTACTGACCCGCTGGAGGGTCCTCTGACTTAGCGTTCCTTTCCCTCAGTTAATCACGGTATGTGAAGGAATATTACATAATTTATTTTACCTATTTAACCTAACAGGACGGTGGTCCTTGACCTTCACTGATAAAATTATACTTTTTCATTTAGTAAATGAAGTCAAAATATCCTTTAAAATATGCATGGTGTAGATTGGATTAACTTAAAGTAGCGTTTCATGTTATCCTTTGCGTTAAGCCTTTCTCTTATGACTGATTGAGTACTTGAAACAATTATACGCATACAGTGAGAGGACTACAAAGTTTTTCTTTTCTTTTCTCTTTTATTCTCTTTTTCTTACATCAACACTTTTTCTGTGAGCATTGACTGGCGGAAGGAGAGAGACGTCTCTTTTTTACTAAACTACTATTTTCTTTGTAAAAGCTTCACATAATCATTATTGTAAGTATGATTCTCTCTCTCTCTCTCTCTCTCTCTCTCTCTCTCTCTCTCTCTCTCTCTCTCTCTCTCTCTCTCTCTCTCTCTCTCTCTCTCTCTCTCTCTCTCTCTCTCTCTCTCTCTCTCATCTAATTTTTTCTTGGGCTAACCGAGTGAACCTTCAGGTCTCTGTTAGCCTGTAACTTCTTTGTTTCATTTAGTCGCTCATAATAATCAAAACTTTCTATAAAACTCCTAAGATTGACCGCTGATTTAGGAGCAAAATTATTCCACTTAATTAGATATAACCCAAGTCATTATTCTCCGAAGTAACGATAGTCAAGCCGATACTTTAATGTGGAATTTGAACTACGGGTTGTTACATCATCCGAAAGCAGAAAACAGTCATCCATCCAACAACTGAACAGACCCGACGTCGGTTAACCTAGCTGACCTAATGGAAAGCAGTATTGCAACGTGGCTAGGATACAGTGTATACGATACGAACATAATATTAACCAGTTATCAGAAGTTTAAAGTTGGTATTCGTTAATCATATTATTAGAAAAATATTATTTTATCTATCGCTTAATATTCGAGCATGATATTCGCACTGTTTTTATGGAGACTTAATCCTTTACTGCACGAATTTTTTGTAGGGTTAAGTTATGAATCCGCGTATTTGACAGGTTACAAATTCGTCCGTTTATGCAGTAAAGGGTTAAGTAAAATGTGTAACACTGAGAAGGGTTGGTCCCGAAGACCATGTCCCGAACATGTTACCTACTAAACCATCGAAGAGACCAAAAACTTTCCTATCAAGTGCAGCTTTGAACTTACCTCGTTCAATTATGTGCCTGACATATACACCAGTTACCCTTCAGATACTTAAGTATCTGTTCAGTTTTGGTCTCTTTCCATCTTGGACATTCTCGCTTCAATCTTAGTCCGAGAATGAGAGATCTGAAAGTAGGAATCGCGAAGAAAGAAATTCTCAAATCAATCCATTCCTATTCTCGCTTTAGGACTTCCCACTTTAAGTTAGACTTTTCATCGCGTCACAGCCCCTCTTTTTATACCTTCCCAAATGGAGTCTTCGTCGTGGTCACGCCAGAACACCGCTCCTCGTTCGATCAACGAGGTTAAGCGACGCTGGTTCTGTTGATTAGTTGAATAGGGGAGCCTCTTCTCCGTTCAGATGATGTATCAACCCGTAGATGTTATAATGTTATAATGTTTCAGACCAACAAAGACCCTAGGATCCACTCATGGCTGGTCTACCTAACTGTGTTCGTAATCGTGTATTGTGTATGTCCTCCGTGGTGGCGGAGGGGACCTACAATTTCACGTGGGTTCCGAACCACAAGAACATAAGAAATTCATGTAAAACTGCCGGTAAATTGGCAACGACCAATTTTTACGAAACTAAATAATTATCAATTTAAAAATAATTAATTATCGATTTAAAACTAAGGATAGAATCTCTCGATCCAGAGGATCAAGTCATAACAAACTACTATCCACAAATATGTTACACTCTATATCTATTTATAACGGACATGCAAATATATCAGATCCAAAGAATCCAGTCAATTTCATTAAGGTATCCATCAAGTCACGGTCCATATCGATTGCGGACCAAGTCAAAATTTACAACCATATACATTACAATATATACACTTACGAGGAAAAGTGTAGTTGTGGCTGTAAAGACTGTACAGGAATGTAGAAATGTGTGTGCACCCATTATGGGTCTCCCATTTAAAGGTGTTTGTGGGGCAAGTGAAGATCATGAGTTTTTCAATACCTCGCAGTACTATGGGGGGCACCGCTCGGCAGAGGAATCTCTTTAAATGGGGTGTGTAAGGACAGAGAGTATCCCCTAACCCAGTGGTGGCCAACCGCGGCGCATTGCGCCAAAGGTGGCGCATTGGATGATTAGAAGTAGTCTCATTAAGGTAAGTAATGTTTACATTGTTTTATATTAAATCATTATATCATGTAAAAATGCTAAATATATCTATATTAACATATTTTATACAAGAATTGAATGGGGGTACAAGACTTGTATGGCGCATCTGAACTCATGCGTGAAAAAATTGGCGAATGAAATGTAAAAGGTTGGCCACCCCTGCGGGCCTAACCCAAGACGCTGCCTCCCTATATCCCACAACACTTGTGTTGAGCTGTGGGATCTATCCCCACAAAGGCTTAATTTTACTACCTTAAACTATACCCTTTCTATCAACATGCGCGTCTAATCGATTTTTAAACATGTTTATAGACGTGCTACTAATTACTTCTACCGGCAAACTATTCCAGGTATTTACTATTCTATGCGTAAAAAAGTTTTTCGCAACTGCTGTCTCGAACCTTCTACTTGTCAACTTACACCCGTTATTTCTAGTCCTATTATATTGAGATATTTCGAAAAAGCTATCTCTATCTACGTTATCAAACCCATTCATAATTTTGAAAACCTGGATTAGATCACCCCTTAACCTCCTAGTCTCGAGTGTAGTCAATTTTAACTCCTTAAGCCTATCCTCGTACGACTTTGACCTAAGAGACGGAATCATCTTAGTTGCTCGTCTTTGAACTCTTTCGATTTTGTCTATATCTTTGCGCATATGCGGATTCCAAAATTGGACCGCGTACTCCAAATGGGGTCTAACTAATGATTTATAAAGAGGAACTATAATATCACGCGATTTGTACTCAAAATTTCGAGCTATAAAACCTAACACTTTGTTCGCCTTATTGACCGCTGCTGTACTTTGTTTCACTACTTTTAAATCACCAGTGACTATAACTCCTAAATCTTTTTCCTGCTCTACGCTTGTTAAATCTTTCCCTGACATACTATACGCAAAATTACCGTTACGCGAACCTATATGCAAAATTTTGCACTTATCCACGTTAAATCTCATTTGCCATGTGACTGACCAATCAACGATTTTATTCAGATCTTCCTGAATTTTACCTCTATCTTCGTCATTAATCGCCCTACCACCCAGCTTCGTGTCATCCGCAAACTTTGAAACTGTACTGACTAGGCCGACATCTAAATCGTTAATATATATAAGAAAAAGCAAGGGGCCCAATACAGAACCCTGAGGAACGCCACTCGCTACATTAGCCCAACACGACTCCGTTCCATCAACGACCACCCTCTGTTTCCTGCCTCGCAACCACTCTTCTAGCCAATTTATTACTACACCCCTGATTCCATGAGCCTTAGTTTTTTCAATGAGTCTTTTGTGCGGCACGGTGTCAAACGCTTTTTAAAAATCTAAGTACACTACATCAACCGCCCGATGTCTATCGTAAACGTCAACCACGCTTTGGAAAAATTCTAAAAGATTAGTTAAGCAAGATTTGTTTCGCCTAAAACCGTGCTGCGTGTTTCTAACCAGATTATGCACTTCTAAGTGTTCGACTATACGATCCCTAATTATTGATTCAAGTAGCTTACCTACAACAGACGTTAAACTGATTGGCCTATAATTTCCCGCCGCACCTTTATCGCCTTTCTTAAAGATAGGTGTTACGTTTGCTAACTTGAAATTATCTGGTACGCACCCCTCAGAAATAGACTCATTAAAAATCTTTGTTAGCGGCACAACAATGCTATCTTTTAATTCTTTTAGTTGTATGGGATATATGGAATCCGGACCCGGTGATTTACGCGTTTTCATTTTATCAATATAGCGCATTACCTCCCCTTCACTAACGACAATATTATCCAAAATATTACCATTATCAAAAGGTATTATGTCTATGACCGTAAGGATATTCGTTACATCTTCTATAGTAAAAACTGACGTAAAAAATTCGTTTAGCAAGGTAGCCATTTCCTTGTTTTCAGAGACTAGATGTCCATTTACATTTTTCAATGGATCCAAGACACTTTTTACTGGATTTCTATTATTGACGTATTGAAAGAATCGCTTGGGGTTTTCTTTACCGTCACGAGCTATGGAGATTTCAAATTCGCGCTTGGACTTTTTTATTACACTTTTCGCTTCACGCCTCAGAGATATGTAGTTGTTTCGTAACAACAAATTGTCTTTATCGAACTTATGTTGCCTATAAGCCCTATCTCTACTCTTTATAATGTTTCGTACTCTAGAAGTAAACCACAAGGGCTTGTTGTTTACTTTCGCACGCTTAATTTTGTACGGTACACATTCCTCATTTATAGTCCTAAATACTGTTTCGAACGATTCCCACATTAGTTTTGCGTTGGAGTTCCCCATCACGTTTTCCCAATTGACGTGTGACAATTTATTTCGAAATTTACAAAAGTCTGCGTGCTGGAAGTTAGGAATTTTAGTCGAGTTAGTTGGTTTCGAGTGACTTACTGAGAGGACAAACTCTACCATATTATGATCGCTATTGCTTAACGGTTCTATTACTTGAAGATCAGTAATTAGCCTATCATCCGTAGTTATTACTAAATCTAAAATACTGTCCAACCTCGTAGGTTCCCCAACCTTTTGAATAAGAAAGCTATCCTCGAGAAAATTAACTAAACGATAGTAGATGGTTCGGATCCCACGGTAAGCCGTAGGTCCCCTCCGTCATACGACCTTAATTGTTGCGAAGGAAGTTAAACGACCCCCAAATATATTATATTAATAATAATAAGTATTTCCCAAATCGGGCATTCCCACTGGTACACTCCCACTCTCGGACTAGGAATGGCAATGTCGGCGAGTGGGAAATAATTTTAAATTTTATTTTATTTGACAGTAAAATGCTGAGAATTGTTAAATTTAAGACATGCCAAAAAATTGTTATCTAAAATTAAAGCACCTGAAATTCGATATCTCCGAATAAAATACAACATTCCAACTTTGCACAAAAGCGTGATTTAATATGAGGAAATATAATGTAGTCGTATGAAACTTGCTTATTTATGTATGTGTGCGTGCGTGTATGAAGTGCACGTTGTATGTACGTACGAACGAATGGCGGTCACGAGAAAAAAAAAATTATAGTGAGCAAACGCTTGTGTGTTTACTTCTTGACGCGGGTCATTACTTTTAAATTAGGGGTAGAACCGACACCAATTCTTTTACCGCATTAATAATGTATTTAGAAGTCAAGAATACGTTACGAAATAGACACAAAAGCGTTTGATCACTAAAATATTAATTTTTCTTTGTGGTGATTCTTATCGTATAACTTACATACTCGTAAAAGTGAATATTTTTAACGTGTAATAAAAAATTTTTATTGGTTTAAAAGTGATTTCTACATAATAAATAGTAATAAAAAAACGGAAATGGAACTAAAAGTATATTGAAAATAACAATATCGATGTTAAAGGGGAGTTACAGACAATCATTTACATACCATGAAATGTCCCATAGTTTGGAAGACGTATGACTTCTCGGCATTAGAATGAAATGTGGCGCGTCTGCCCATACAATAAATTCGAAAAAGTGTCTCTTCAGCTTCGCTCGTACGGAATTGAAGTTTCTCATAACTATTCTTCGCTCTAATATAAACTTCGATATT
Source organism: Bathynomus jamesi (assembly GCA_023014485.1). Lineage (NCBI taxonomy): Eukaryota > Metazoa > Arthropoda > Malacostraca > Isopoda > Cirolanidae > Bathynomus > Bathynomus jamesi. The sequence continues at coordinate 464,011 of JAJOZX010000426.1, read as the reverse complement.
GTTTCCTTATGTTTGAGTCATCACTCAAGAAGCTGGTGATAATTTGATCCAGATTTTTAAATTCTTTTACTCGCTTTACTAGTTCACTTTTCGCGTTGAAAATAATAATAGCTTTTTGATTTGAGTTTTTAAGATGGAAATGCGTACCTTTAATTTTAGTAAGTTTAAAATTAATATCACGGTTCCGCGAATATATTTGGCAAATTTTTTATAAGATGATCCATCAAGATCTTTAACGAAAGAATTTATTAATACTGTATCAACGGCACAGAATATGTTATTTATCGTCATGTTACCTATGCAACATCCAAATGTCATCAATATACGCATCAAAGAGCAGAGAAAAGAGCAACAAGCAGCTTTGTCTAACTTTGCAACAGAATCCCCCCTATCATATGTCTTGCTTAATTCCAAGAAACATCTGTAAATAGTCGAATTACCAAAGTGATAAGAAAATGTCCATAATCATTCAGTCGGTATGACAAAAGTTTTTTTGGGTAATTCTGCTTGAGAATCGTGAGGCAACAGCAATAGGCGTGTAATTATTGCTGCTATGGATAGAATCTTCCCATAGTTATTTATATACCCTCATAAACTTTGTAGAGGAATATATCTAGAGGCAAATATAGCTGAGAAAACAAATGAGGTACGAATATTCACTGCATTAGCACACTTTATACGTTCATTTCATAGGTCATCCGTTCCCGCAAAAAGAGCCACTCTTTAACTCTTTTGCTCTATAATGTAACGGCCTCCCAAGGACGTTCCGTTCCGATGACGTACATTAAAAAATTAGTTACTCTACCTACGCTGTTTTCAATGTTTAAATAGTGCGTTTCCAACAAATTTTTAATTTCTCCCTCCCAAGACACCCCATAGATTGTTGATGCAGGGAGGGAGGCAGCGAGGCGTATTCTCGACACCCGTTTCCTCTTCTAACAAATTTCCCTCAAATTTTTATTAAGTTAACTTCACGGTTTACACCGTCTTATGGCGCTGCTTCTGTTTCTACTCATTTTCGTAAAACTCGTCTATTCTAGGTCTGTTAAGGAGAAACTATAAATTGTATAAACATCTTTAGATTCACTTTCCGGGAAGCAATAAAATCAATCCATCAAGAAATAACATTAGTATGCCAATTATGAGATTTAATCAAAGGGCTTCCTACTTCCTTTAGCATGGATACTATATCGTTGTAATACCCGTCTATGAGTTTATAATGAGAATCATTTGAACCGTAATTACTACGGGCAAGTTGTAAGTTACTGAAAAGGTGTTCTGTTCTTCGTTTATGTTCTACTGTCTGTTGCGTTTTTAATAATGGAACGGTCGACACGTTTATATTATTATTTTGTTTTATTATACAAGTTAGTCATTTAATTACTAGTTCTAACTACTCAGCAAATACACTACGTAAATACAACGTTGTATCCTGGTTGAATTTTGGTCATGTCAGAAATTGACGTTATACTGATGTAGTCACAACGTAAAACTTAGACGTTATATTGCAACGTTGATACAACGTTGCATAATGACGTTCTATACACGTGAAGTACAAGAAAACTTTTGACGTAATTTTTTGTACGTTGTATCAACGTTGTATCAATTGAATTGAATAGTGAATAACATTTATTAATAATAAAATAAATACATTGGTTTTACAATTCACAATGACAAATAATTGTGAAGCTGGACTATTTATTTTATTTAACTTGGCCCTTAAGCTTTAGTCTATGCTGGGATAGAAAAATTTCGCTATTATTTTCAAAATCAGCACTAAAAGTCAATAAGGAACACCCAACACTGCCAGAGGAACAATCTTTGTTGAACAGTGTAATTAATCAATTCCACATATTCATCGACAGATTCATCAATCAACATTGTATCTACGTAAAGTTTACGTAATATCACAACGTTGTGAAGACGTAATTGAGACCACACAAATTAACGTTGTATCTACGTCAGTGCTAAAATGCAACCTTGTGACAACATTGTATCTACGTAAAATTGTTAGCTGGGTTATGGTCAGTGATCGAAGAGAATAAAATCATGCAGAATAATATCAATTCATCTATTGATGCCATTCGTATCAATAACCTTTAATTAACTAAATGTGTTATACCTACCAAATGTTACTGTTATACCTAATAATTGTACATCACGTTTAATTTAGCAGTCTTACACAGGCGTTATCTAGTTTACAAAAAATTCTCATTTCATACCACCATTAATGTTGCCCATTATTATACACTGAAATATTTTGGTTTATCTGATAATGACTTAATTCTGTTAAAAAAAAATCGATGTATTTATCTGGGTTAATGCTATTATTGTATGGTAAATAGCGGTTTACAATTGAAATACATTCGTTGTTTATATGAAATTCAATTCGTATCAACCTTTCATTATCTCTCGATAGAAATTTTATATATTTTGTCAAAAAAGCAACTCCAAGAAAAGGCCCACCTCGTGAATAGCTCGTTAAATAAATGAGGAGTCGCGCGTCTTAACGTACCTAAGCGCCACCACGGGCGTAAACGTGTTTTTCATGGATATCACTATTTTCACCCTTCCTCTATCGCGTGGTTTGGGTTATAATGACCTTACGACACTAGAAGTATGGTTGAAAACTTTATGAAGCGAACTACTTTTTTCACCTCTATCGCCAGCCAAAAGTTCACCCAAATTTCGGCATAATAAGAAAATAAAGAAATTAAAAAATATATATAAAATATAAAATATGAAAATCTATTCCAAAAACTCATGAACATCTTCATTAGCATACTTAGAACTCTAATTTAGCCAAAAATGAACGTTCTAGCTCAATTAATAACAGAGATAATATTGCCAGAATATTGCTGAACTTTGGAGGCGATTTCTGACGAATTTTAATTTTGGCGCTTAGGTACCTTAAGACGCGGGACCCCTCAAATCTACTGTTGGGGATGCATAGTATATAAAGTTATTATCAACCCCAAAAAGAAAATGTAATTCCATCTTCGGAAACCAGTGTTTTTGCACGAACGCAAGATCTGAATTATTTAAAATTTCATGAATTATTTTTTTATGCTAGAAGGAGGGGCCAAGGACGAACGCCCGCAAAAACATAAAGGAAGAAGATAGTAAAAAATCAAGGTCCAAGGTTTTCGAGATCCCTGGACACTCGGCATTAATATATACATATGAATTTCTGAATTCTGCTTATATATATATCTATATATATATATATATATATATATATATATATAATATATACCCAGGGAGCACGGTTGGTTGATCAACAGTTACTGTATGGTTGGTATTTGTGAAATTTAGTGTTGATGTAACAGTATGTTGATAAAATGAAACTCAATCGGCATTCCCAAAATATATTTCCCTAAAAGGGTGAGGCTATAATGTTTCTGTATTTACTGAATAGTGACTTTACATCAGTACTCACTTTCGACCCCATTTTGATATCGATATCGCAATTGGTGTCATTTAGATTGCTATTTCGAAATTGCCAGATAACTAGTGTTTCAGTAATAAAAGGTTGATTCCTCGATAATTCTTCATCATTATTATATCGATATAAAGTGTGTTATTTCGGTATGTATTTATTAGATTGATTTTCTGAAAATTAGTTTTTGAAATTATTTCTATCCATAATTTAATTTCAATTCCGAAATAAAGGTCATTTTGACGAAACAAAAAATCTAAAAGAAATCTTAAAAGTTGTCTTTGTTCTTGAAAGAAATGGAAAAAATATTGATTTTGATACGAAAACCTTATATTTCTATATATATATATATATATATATATATATATATATATATATATATATATATACTGTATATCCTGTGTTGCAAAAGGGTAGGTCTCAGGTTGGTCCTCCAGGAACAGTTATTAAAAAGTTACGGTAGTTTGTGGTGATTAGTAACTATGGCATGGGAAACGCATCTTTGTAAAATGAATATTTGGATTTAGTATTCAAATTCGAGTCTATGATAATAATGAGAAAGAAGGGCCAGAAATTGGTACAGCACTCGGATCAACTAATTCGGACCACTGAGCTAACACCAGCCCCATCAGGAATTGAACCCTCGACCGCAAGTGGCTTCACGTCGCCCACGGGGAAAAGATGTTACCCGCGGACCCACCGGCGCTGGCTCAAATTTGTGATCATATACTGTACGCAGAAAAAGTCCTTTGTTTCACAACCAAATACGTGCATAGTCAACTGTTTGACACCCAATCCATGCAAATGTTAATTTAACCCTGATATACTGACTGCAGCAACCTTGATTAAATTTTCAGGTAACATCTTAAATGGTTGAATTAAGCAGGTAAATTGGTTATAAAAAACATTTGTTGTTCTCTCTCTCTCTCTCTATTAAAATTTTATATTATAATTTTTCAATTTAATTATAGTGGGCCCTCCACACACCTAAATATACAAAAATCCTGCATAAACAATAAAATATTAAATTATTATTTGAATATTGTACTCGTATAAACATTTTAAATTTATATGTACTTTTTTTACCTTTTATAATATACATTTGCGAAGCCGAACAAAAAAGTTGAAAACAGTAACTTGCTCACGTTTTATTTTATTTTCTTTACATACATTTCATTAGTGACTCTCTTTCATTCATACGTTAGTCACGAAAGTAAAGGAAGTTCAAAGGTTGTAGTTAGTCGTAAACAAAAACTTACTTTAATGTTACATTTCATTACATAAAGTAAATAAGTCAAAGATATAAAAAGAGAAAATGGTTCCCAATTTTCTTGTTGAAAACGTGTTTCATTCAATTTCCTAATTGAAAACGTGTTTCATTCAATTTCCTAATTGAAAACGTGTTTCATTCATTTTCCTAATTGAAAACGTGTTTCATTCAGTTTCCTAATTGACAATGTGTTCCATTCAGTTTCCTAATTGACAATGTGTTCCATTCAGTTTCCTAATTGAAAACGTGTTTCATTCAGTTTCCTAGTTGAAAACGTGTTTCATTCTATTTTATTGAAAAAATGTTTCTCTTAAATTTTCTAGTTAAAACTATGTTTCACTCAAGTATCTGGTAACGATCAGCCTTATTCTTTTTAATAACGAGATTCGCTATCACTAAAACGGGCACTTAATTATCGTAATTATAACGAATCAATGAGTTATAAATCTGAACAAACCTTTTACATAAATAATAATTTTAGAAGATAGTAAAGAAGTCATTCTTTCGTCGTTCAATAAGTTCAAACCCATTTTTTTTTTACTTTTAGGAAACGGTATAGAATTGCAAAGTAAATATTAATAGCATGCAATGCAATATGCGTAAGATTCGTCAGCTCAGAATTTCATGAAGTGATATTAAACACATTATAAAATAAGAATTTGTTTATTATTTTAATACATCATACCGAGAGTATTTAGTTTTGTTGTTGATGTTAATGTTGTTTTGTTGTTATTTAGGTTGATTTTAATGTTATTTTGTTTTTTGGTGTTCTTTTTTTATGTTATTGTTGATGATCATATTAAAGCTGACCTTGACGTTGAAATTATTATTGTTGTTTATATTGTTGCTGATGATGTTCAGGTTGACGTTAATAATGTTGGTGGTTGAGGTTGAGGATGTTGTCGTTGAGAAAAACAGTTTTAACAAGATTTGTGTTTAAATCTGATGTATTAAAAAAATTTAAATTATATTTATGTACAGGGTGGAAGAAAAGTCTTTAAGGATTTTATACATACAAGTATTTACTAAACAACATTATACAGATACGTGTTCAAATGATGAAACAAATCAAAGTGTCTATAAGAATTTTATTCAACAAATATTTTGTTAAATTGTAATTTAATCTTCAAAGTGTTCTCCATCCGCCATGATACATTTGTGGATTCTCTCTGTGAAACTCTTCATTGTTCTTATGAACATATCGAATGGGATCCTTTTCAGTTCTTCTATTCTGCGGCCAATGGCGTTCACATTAAAATGAAACCAGGAGTGTAGAACTTGTAACGCAGATAAGCCCAAAGCCAGAAATTACATGGGTTAAATCAGGTGATCTGGCTGGCCACTCGATGGGACCTCGCCACCCAAACCGTCTTCCTTCAACGTTGGTATCCAGAATCTTACGGGCAGTGGAAGAGTAATGTGGCGGCGCTCCATCATGTTGATAAAGCCAATTCCTGCCAACGCCATTAGTAAATTGTGGCAAAACTTTGTCTCTCAATACCTGGCAATAACGTTTTCCATCCATCGTATCTCTCGATATCTCAAAGGAAACGAGTCCTGAATAACCAATGCACCCCCAAACTGTTGGTGTAGTCGTTTCAACGGGTTTATCCAGTCATATTTTGGGATTTTTTTTCGCCCAGTAGAGAACGTTGTGTTTATTTCCTTTACTCGTTAAACCGAAGACACATTCATCTGAAAATTTGATTTTTCCAAGGAAATCTGGATCACTGTTGAACTTTTGTTTCATTGTTTCAGCAAACTGCAGCCGTCTATCACAATCATCATCGTATATGAGCTGAGCCTGAGAGTAAGTGGGTTTGTAATCGTAGTACCCCTGTGATTTCAATAATTTTGCTACTGAAAATTTGGAAATACCCAATTCCTACAACTTTTCTCGTTGAAGTTGTTGGGTCAAATTGAAAACTGACCAGGACTTTTTCTTTGTTTTGTCTCCTGTCGCTGTTACTAGCCTTCCGCTTCTTGGACGATCTTTTACCAGGCTCCCTGTTTCCAAAGTCTGAGCTTCCAGTATCGAAGAGTGGTTGCATTTGGTGATAGTTTAATATATTTTTCTTGAAATAAACGCAAATTTTCTTCACACTTATTATAAGAAATAGCCCACAATACAAGATACACTTTTTCTTCATTGCTGTATTCCATCCTTACTGACATCGCTGACTGGGGCTAGGGCCTAGGGCCTTCTATTCTAGCCTACTGTCATTCCTGGCCTAGTATAGTTGCTTTGAGAAGTATCGCATAAACTCCAGCGATATCATTGGAATTTGTCTATTATTAACAAATTATTTGTGTGTATAAAATCCTTAGACTCTTCTCCCACCCTGTACACTTACAAAACTGTTTCAGTCACTTTAAATTCATTAAATCATTTATCTGTTTGTCTGTCCGTGTTTTTATCTACTCGTATCTATCTATATTTCAGAAAAAAGTTTCATTTTGCTAGAACTACTCTATGTATGCATTATTATAGTACAGGGTGTCCCAGAATTAACTATCTATTTCAATGAAATCGGACAATTTTTTAAAAACACTTTTATTTATGTTTATCATGTTTAATATGTTAAAAATGTATAAATTTCTAAATTTTTTTCATAATTTTATTTTCATAATTTTTTCATTATCTGGTCCAATGAAAGACCGTCTGAAGTCATAGAATGGCAAAGAGACTCTCCAAAAGTTAACGTGTGGCTTGGAATGACCAAATCCAAAATTTATGGCCCATTCTTCTTTGCGGAAGCAACTGTAACAGGTACCGTCTACCTTGATATGCTTCAGCAGTTTCTCGAACCACAGCTTCTTGATGATGGCATTCTTGATAATGTTGTGTTTCAACAAGATGGAGCACCATAAATTTTGGATTTGGTCATTCCAAGCCACACGTTAACTTTTGGAGAGTCTCTTTGCCATTCTATGACTTCAGACGGTCTTTCATTGGACCAGATAATGAAAAAATTATGAAAATAAAATTATGAAAAAAATTTAGAAATTTATACATTTTTAACACATATTAAACATGATAAACATAAATAAAAGTGTGTTTTTAAAAAATTTGTCCGATTTCATTGAAATAGATAGTTAATTCTGGGACACCCTGTATAATGGAGTACAAAATGAGTAAAGTCTGTAGGAAGTTAGAGAGAAATACCACAAATTATAGGCTAGTCATCAACATTTCCATGTGGGTTAGGATTAGACAGATCCGGCCAAGTTAAGTTAGGCTATCAGGTTGGGATAAGTTACAGTAAGTCAGATTGGGAGAGGTTGTAAAGTTACTGTAGGTTATTTTACGCTAGGTTAGGTTAAGAGTGTCACTCATTATAACCAAGCTAAAGTTTAGGGATATCACCTCCAAGAATCACAGGCCTAACCTTAATACCTTCGAACAGATGTAAAAGTACAAAGTAAGTTATACAATTGAAATAAGCAGTCACTAAAAGAATAAAGAAATAAGGTACATCTAGACACGCATGTATATGTAAATAAATGAACACTAACAAAGATTCACTCTTTCGTAACTGCAATATTAATTGCCTTTTGTTTATGCGATTCTTTGTTAATTTTCTGTAAAATTCCACCTCTTTTTAGGTTATGGTAATTTCTGTGTGGGTGTGTGCGCGTGTGGGTGTACATATGTGTGTGAGTGTGTGCGTGTATGTTTTGAATATCTTTGTTTATTCATTAAACAAATTGTTTATATAAAATAACTTTTATACTTATAAAATATTTAGTTTTTTATTCGCGTGTTTATCGAGATATCTGAAAATATAAAGTATTTTCTAAAATGGTGCACGAGTTTTTTCATCGTGTGATAAAGATCATTTCGTTTAAGCTCGAATCGTTTATGTTCACAGTACAGAAGAACGTTCCCGCATTAAACTCGTTAGCGGTAAAATACATATTTGAGTAGGCTATATCTTCTAATTGAGAAGTTATCTCTTCCCCCTTTAGCTTATTAGTAGTGACTTGTTTCATTTGATTTTAAACGAGGCCAATCAATCAAAATTTCATTTCAATAAGCTAAATTTGTCGATTCGGGCAACATCATTTATTTAGTTGTTTTAAAAACACTGGACGCGATAATTCTAAACACGGAACTTCATTCGTCTAAAATTCAAACAAAATTTTTTGTTTAAATGAAATAGAGTTTGTGGAATGTGTTTTTAGTACTGTCGTGCTGTTTCTGCCTCGCACGATTTGAACCGGAGTCGACGATAGCCTGAATCCTTCAATGATTCCGGTCGAAGTTATCAGAGTTGTATTCGTGAAGGGTCTCGACGAAACGTTACTCTCGGAATTATAAGTAACAATTGTTTGTCGCTCATACGTTTCACTTTGAATTATTACGTCATAGTCTGTGTGTCACTCGGAAGTGCTTGGCACGTCTGAGATAATATGAATAATTCGAAAGAAATATGATTGATGGTTGACGCAAAAACTGATTAGCTTCTTTGGTTTATTTACGTATATAATCGGAGTTCATGAATTAATCTGAACATTTTTTTTTTTTCAGTTAACCGTTAAGTTTTGTCAATTTAGTTTTGAAATTTAATTGAAGTGAAATTTGAACTTTCTTATACTTAACTTAGGATTTAATCTTAAAATTATAGTTATTTTTTAAATGAAGTGAGTTATAATAAACTGCTTTAATTCGTAACTATAAAATTAAATACAAAATTATAGATTAAGCGTAACAAATGCAATTTCTGCACAAAGGACATAGTGTCTCAATTACAGGATCGTCATACAGCCTGCGTGCGGAACAAAAGGTAAAAAACCCGGTAGGCGATGTTCCCTGAGTTTTTAATACCTCGAGAGGTGGAGGAAAAAGCATTTTAGGGGCCACCTCTGTTAGAAGGAGCTTAACAGAGTTATACGCTTATAAAGATACATTTCGTTAAAGGTTGAATGGAGACGTACTTGAGTTATAATTCTTGAGTGGAAAGTTTTGAAGTGAAGATTTTTCGGGGTTGAACCAATAAGAATCGAAGTAACTTCCGTGGAGTACTGTAGGAATTTTGCTACTAATGATGATTAGGCAAAATTTTACGGCTCAGAGGTGCCAAGATAGCGGGAAAGAGGGTGAACTCGAGTTATTTAAAAGGGGTTAGTTAGTACGAGAGGAAATTAGGGGTTCTGTGTGTGCTTTAGGCGATTTTGGTACAGAGTCAAATAACGGTCAAAGAAGTCTGAAACTCGTACTTTAGATAGGAAAAGATAAGGAAAGACGGATGGCATAGGAATGGATATAAGTACTCCTCACCTATGGGAGTGGTAAAAGAGTTTAATAAAAATTGTTTAAACAAACGAGAATAAGTTTAATGAGGTGCATTCTTATAAGTGCTACATCAGGGTGGCGGGATGCTGAGGCAATGGAATGTCATCCGGTGCCGCAGTTAGGCTTCACGAAGGTGGGGGACGGAAGATTTTATGCTATTTATGCGAGTCATGCGATGCTCGCGGCGCGAATTATGCGCAAGATACATAAAAGGAAAACTGCAATACTCTGAGATGGTACAAATAATGGATTAAGATTACGTGACAGAAAAGACAATTCGTCAAGGACGAACTCGTTTGTAACATGGAATTTTTGACCATGTGACACTAAAATGATTTGAGGGTACTTTTACATTTATTTAGAATAACGCTACATAAATAATAATTAATCAGTGTGGAAGGCCAGCAACTGGTACAGCGCTCAGGAAAGACGAATGCGGCCCATTGCGTTAACTTCTGGATTATTATTATTACAAGTACCATCGGAATTCGAACCCCCCGACCTCGGAATTTTCACTTCGCTAATGCTACATAAAAACGAATCAGCGCGGGGTGTGTTGAGCTGTCAGTACAATTTAGATGTAATAATAGTAGATTAGTAGAGAGGACATTAAATTATTGGGCGACCAATGAATTTTGGATTTTGATGAGATCATCTCAAAAAATATATAATTTAGAGGAAAAATACAAAAGACTGCAATAATGCATAGTTAATAAGGAGGAGATAAATCGTTCTATTGCGTGATACAACATTTATATACAGGGTTATACAATATACTGTTAGCATTAGACTGTTCATATAATACGGATAATAACACAAAAATATTTATCATATCAAATTATTCAACTTTTCCTACATCGTATTTTTCAATGGCGAACAGTTTTTATAATCACCCTTGTGTAAAATTACAGTCCAAAACTTGAAACGGATTGCCAGTGTCGATTCGAAACGTGACGTTCTTAATAATAATAATATATTATAATTAACTTTCTTTAAAGTTTATTACCAGAAAAAACAAAGAGCACAATTGAAAAAGTGTACTAATCCCTATCATTAAGTATCATGGAAAAAGGGATATGTTGAAGGTTAAGTTAACTTGGCTTTGGTTAGGCTATTTAGATTAGATTATTAAGATTAAGTTAGGTTACGCCAGGTTTGGTTTAGTTACGTTATTTAGATAAAGTTAAATGTCATCATCCATAATTGAAAATTTCACGGTTTTATACTGTAGTCACAGGTGTGTGTGTGTGTGTGTGTGTGTGTGTGTGAGAGAGAGAGAGAGAGAGAGAGAGAAAACAAGCGAAAACTTAATAAAGCGAATGATGGCATTAAGAACCGACGAAACCTCTTCTACAACCTTTTTAACGCGAAATAAATCAAAATGAATGGAGCAGAATTTGACGGGCGAGGAAAAAGGCTAAACCCGATATTAATATGCTAATTTAATCCCGAAATCGAAGATGTTAGTAATTTTTTTTAGCTAATAGTATCATCTTGTTTGGTTAATTTCCTCTTAATGAAAATTTCGTGTTGCGTAAAATAAATTTTACTTTATTAAAAATGCAAAAAAAAATTAATATTTTTTAATTTAAATTTTTATACCTTTTTTAAATTAACATCATAAAAATAATATATTCGAATAAAGTATGAGAGATCCCCATTTTTATGGGGGTGTTATTTTAAATTGACGAATTAGGAGGGAATATTTCCTTTACAATCGTCAAATAGGGTTTTAATGTAGACGGACAAAATGATAGACACGGATCAGGGGCGGATTAACATTTTCTGGGCCTTAGGCTTAGTATGTATAATCGGGCCCTTTTATTCATATACTATAAAAATTTAATTTTCATTGAGGGAGTAATGCATCATAGTGCACAAAACAAGTGTGAACGTGGTTGAACGTGTTTACAGCGCTGTGACTTGTGGCTAGGCTACAAATATCATAATTGATGCACATCGAGTGGGAGCATTTGCATAAAATTGACTGTCAGGATATTATTAATGAATTCGCAGGCAAAAAATGTCGCAAATTACAATTTTAAATATTTCTATTATTATATATGTATTTCAATTTTTATGTATTTCATTTTCCGAAATAAATACTTTTTGATTGTTTTTTTTACTTATACACATATTTTTGGCGGGCCCCTAAGACATCCGGGCCTTAGGCTTCAGCCTGTGCAGCCTATAGGGCTATCCGCCACTGACACGGATAGATAGGTAGATAGATAAATAGACAAAAATGCGAACGTAGATAGGCAACGAGAGTTAGATGAGGATAATAATAATAATCAGTAGTAACTTGTAAGGAATACTAAAAGCTGGCACCACAGCGCTCAGGCCTGACGAACGGGGACCATTTTGCTAACGCCTGCGTGGAATATTTTTATCAACACCATCGAGAGCTGAATCTGCGACTTCAATGTCTTTACTTTGCATATAGGAAAATTGTGTTACCTACTAAGCTACGGACGCTCTTTTTATCGTATATAATTATTATTTTCGATTTTTACCCACTTTAGGATTTTAATTAAAAGCACACTAAGACAAATAAGCCGTCCGTAATGCTTTATCACCCTTTACACACCCTCTGACTCGTTTTAGGTTAGGTTACGCTTGGTTAGTTTATGTTAGGTTAACCCGAGTTAACCTAACCAAAAAAGTAGGTCGTACGAGAAAATCCGACTTATTTACAAAGTTCGATCTAATTGGTAAAAAAAGATGGCTGACTATTGTCGCTCCTTGGGGATTTAGGCATATACAGGGTGGCCCGAAAGGTACCTACCAACATTAACTTACATTTTCTCCGAAACGAATGAATAGAATTCGATGAAAATTTGCTGACGCACTATATTACTCACGCCATTTGTTTAACATCAGTTTGGAGAGAATGTCATTGGTTTGGACTATCGGAAGCATTATGGAAGCGGCATTGGTTGGCCTGCCTATTCGCCTGATCTCAACCCGTGTGACTTCTTTTTGTGGGGATACCTCAAAGATTGGGTTTACCAGAACAACCCAGACTTTGGAGGCGCTGAAATCATCGATTGAACGTCAAATCGTCGAGGTGGAGGGACAGCACATCGAACACATTGTCATATAAATGGCTTGAGATGCTGATTTGAATGGCGTTTGAAGTATCTTTGTACTCTCAATAGTTTTGGTGAAATAAAGGCTTAAACTTGGTAGGTACCTTTTGGGACACCATATATATATATATATATATAATATATATATAAGCAAACAACCTTGATAATAATGAATATATCACGAAAGCGCTCGGACTTTGTGTTTCCTTTTCCTTGTGGTTGTTTGCTTATTAATAAGGTCACGTGTTATTTTGTGATTCTAGTGCATATATATATATATATATATATATATATATATATATATATATATTATATATATATATATATATATATATAACATAATTATCATTAGTAATAAGCGAGTTTCATATCTATATTTCTGTCTTATTTAGGTTTTCATTTCTTAAATGATGTACACATGAAACCTGTATATTACCTGTTACGGTATATTAACTTTCAGTAAGAACCTTACTCTCAAATCATTGATATTTCAGAAACTATTTACCCACGTCCATACACACCCACACTCTTCTCCTATAAACACGTGCGTACCCACACCTAAGAACATACCCACAAATTATGCGTGTACAGTATGTATGTACGAGTATGTAATGTAATGGTGTACTAAATAAATGTAATGAGAGAAAAATTAGGTGTTTTTTCGAATTGAATTTCTCTCATGCGATACAATTAATCTCTTTTCAACAAAAGGGAAATAAAACGAAATCGCCAGAGAATAATAAAAAAATAATATAAGGCCTATAATTAAAAAATTTAATTTAGTGATGAAAAAACAAATTATTTATTTGCATTACTAACTAAATTTAATTACTCCGATGAAATGTGTGTGTTGTGTGTGTGTGTGTGTGTGTGTGTGTGTGATAATTCACAGATGTAGTGGGATAATTTTTTTGCGAGTTAACTTTTTTGGTACCACCAGAACATTAAAAAATTTATATAAAAAACTAGAAACCTTTTTACAGTGAGTGAAAAAGATATGTTAGTCCTGATTAGATTAGCATGATTAAGTTAGTTAAGGTTTTGTTAGGTTAGGTTAAGTTGGATTAGCGAGTACCTCACGAGCCCTGCGCTCGATGACACTAAGGTTAGATTAAGTTAAGTTTGGTTAATTAGTTTTTTACATATATAATGTACATTTAAAAAAGTCGGTGCCTCAATCATGTGGAGATGCGCACGTGTGTGTGTGTGTTCTTGGCTACCCTACGAAACCGCGACAGTCTTTAGAATGCACGCAAAACCCATCGTGATACGAGTGTGCGTATTGCGGCATTAGCAGTGTCACTGTAGTTTCAATTTTATCATTAACTATCAGGAACAAATGTAGGTTAGGCTAAGTTATGTTGGGTTAGGACGTTAGGTTAATTAGGTTATTTTAGATTAGATTAAATTTACAATTGAAAATATGAACATGTGGTTTTGTAAAGTAGCCAAATGTGTGTGTGTGTGTGTGTGTGTGTGTGTGTGTGTGTGTGTGTGTGTTCTCGTAAGGTATTATACAATACAAAATATTTATGAATACTAAATTTATTGAGTCAATTTGCTTTTATGTTTTTCTATAAATTTTCTTGGGACCTTCTTGCCTTCGTGACACCCCTCACCCCCGTCCGCGTCAAAATGAAAAATAGAAGCGCCAGAATTAGAAATTATAATAGATAAAGCCATATATGCATCCGGAAAAGAGAGATACATACAGTGGACAGAGATGAAACAATAAATATGTGTATATAGACACATTTAGATAGATGGAGATACATAGATATGAATCAGGAATAGCGCAGAAAAATAAATTCCAAGATATATATATATATATATATATATATATTATATATAATATATATATATATATAGTATGGATGCATAAATCCTGATATACAGTATGTAGATACAGGAGTAGTGTACATACAAATACTGAAGTAGATACAGAAATAATATAGATACATAAATACAGAAATATATACGGAAAAACAGATATATAGAGAAAGTTAAGGAAAGGAAAAAATAAAAGTATTTTGCCAAAAAGATGGTCTTCAAAATCCTCGGAGAAGGGAATTAAACATTTTGGAAATACATTCCAGAAACAAAAAAATTTCACTTTTCCAAATTAAGAAACGCTGGACATGATTATAATCAAAAAGAAAAGACTGAAAGCATTTATCATTTCAAGAAATCATCAGGAAACAATAGGGGAGTCATGTGCTCCGGCCAAATCCCAGAGTCGATACAGCGTAATGTAACCGGGAGAGTTCACTCCATCATTTGGACAAAATTTAACTATCTTCTCCAAAATGCCTTAAACTATCTCATGAAGAGTCTGAAGAGTAATAGGTCTATCTATCTCTCTCTATATATATATATATATATATATATAATATATACACGGTGAACCAAAAGTAGGTGGACAGTAGGTTGAATACGGTTTGTGTTTATATTATATTATAACTATGGTGTTCATTATAACTATGGTGTTTGTGTTTTATTATATTAATATTATAACTAAATTTATTTAAATTTTATTTTGTATTATAGTATACAAAAAAATTAAATATGTATTCTCAAAATAAACGTTATCATTTACTGTCCACCTACATTTGGTTCACCCTATATATATATAGATAGACCTATTACTCTTCAGACTCTTCATGAGATAGTTTAAGGCATTTTGGAGAAGATAGTTAAATTTTGTCCAAATGATGGAGTGAACTTTCCCGGTTACATTACGCTGTAAATATAAACTATCTCATGAAGAGTCTGAAGAGTAATAGGTCTATCTATCTATCTATATATATATATATATATATATATAGATATAGATAGATAGACCTATTACTCTTCAGACTCTTCATGAGATAGTTTAAGGCATTTTGGAGAAGATAGTTAAATTTTGTCCAAATGATGGAGTGAACTCTCCCGGTTACATTACGCTGTATCGACTCTGGGATTTGGCCGGAGCACATGACTCCCCTATTGTTTCCTGATGATTTCTTGAAATGATAAATGCTTTCAGTCTTTTCTTTTTGATTATAATCATGTCCAGCGTTTCTTAATTTGGAAAAGTGAAATTTTTTTGTTTCTGGAATGTATTTCCAAAATGTTTAATTCCCTTCTCCGAGGATTTTGAAGAGCATCTTTTTGGCAAAATACTTTTATTTTTTCCTTTCCTTAACTTTCTCTATATATCTGTTTTTCCGTATATATTTCTGTATTTATGTATCTATATTATTTCTGTATCTACTTCAGTATTTATGTATGTACACTACTCCTGTATCTACATACTGTATATCAGGATTTATGCATCCATATATATATATATAATATATATATATATATATCTTGGAATTTATTTTTCTGCGCTATTCCTGATTCATATCTCAGAATGGTCCCCTGAGGTTTTTTATGATACACACAGACCGTGTATGAAATAAGGAACTCTTATGAGAAAATTAAATCCACTACAGTCCGAATAAGTAATGGTAAATGACAAACAATAGTTTTTTTTTCATATGTTAGCCCGACGTGGGCAAAGGGGGTTCATTCGCAAAGAGGCCCCCAAAATATAGCTTCCCTCACCAGCTATCTGCAAAGCAGATAGGATCCTGTCCCAAAGCTGGATCCTATCTGCTTTGCAGATAGCTGGTGAGGGACGCTATATTTTTGGGGCCTCTTTGAGAGTGACCCGTTGCCCACGTCGGGCTAACATCATGAAAAAGAAAAACTATTGTGTTTGTCATTTACCATTACTTATTTGGACTAAAGTGGATTTAATTTTTCCACAAGAGTTCCTTGTTCCATGCACGGTCTGTGTGTATCATATATATATATTAGACTTAGTTCCCATCTGGAGGTCTCCAGGTTGGGTCCCGTGCGATGCGTCGTCTCCCCCGTCGGTAATCTCGCTACTGCGCCCCGTCTCTGGCCAGATCCGTTCTCTGGCACCAGATTAAACCCAGATTCTCTCTTTATACCGTCTTGAGCCACGTCGTCTTTGGGCGTCCCCGGGGCCTCGATCCCACTATTCTTCCGTACATCAGCCTTCTCGGAAGTCGGTCCTCTCTCATCCACCACCCTGTCCACTATGGTGAATTTAACGCCGAAGTTGACTGCATCATAGAGTTTCAATGGCGAAATAGGGCAGCCGGCTCGCCACTCCTCCGGTACCCGTACTCAATAATAAACTTACTTCGTCTTAGGATTGTGCGTCTTATTATCGTAAATTTCTTTTCAACGTTTCTTATTATTCATACAAAAAAGATATGCCTTATTTCAGAACGCATTTTTCAGACTACCGAAAATTAGTTCTACTCCATCAATTATTATTACTTGAACTAAAATATATTTTATCCGCACAATTCACAATTAATGTCATGAAATGAAAATAACGTTCATGTTATTTTGTATCTTCTAAAAGTTTACTCTTCTTTCATGTACTTGACATGACAAAATGCGCATTCATTCTATGTGTATATACAGGGTGGGGCACGGGAATCAAGTGTTTTTTGAATAGCTAGTAATCGGCCATTAGGAATGGGAGGGGCGTGCGGTAGGTAGCATTCCATTCCTGGGTTCATAGCATTTAACTTTAACTAACACTCACCTTTATCTTTCAGGTGCCATCATGGAGCAGTGGACGTTAGAACACCGCATTTTCGCGTATGATCATTTTGTTAGGAGTGGCGAGTCAGTGACAGCAGTTCAGCGTGCGTTCGCCGCAGATTCAACATTCATCGAAATGACTCTGTTCCCGCTCGTGACACAATCTTACGTTGGGTTAACAATCTTCGAACAGGAGGCTCAATAATGAAAACAAAACCGAAGGGGCCGCAACGCACTGTGCGTACTCCAGAGAACGTTGAAAGGGTCAGACAAGCGATGTTGCAAAGCCCAGGCCGCTCTGCTCGGAGACATTCAGCTGCACTCGGAATCAGCAATCGTACTGTTAGACGGATTTTGCATGAAGAATTACATTTTCACCCATACAAGTTAGCGATGGTGCAGGAATTGAATGTAAACGATTGCCCCCAACGACTGAATTTTGCACAGGAAATGCTTGCACTTTATGAGCAGAATGAAAACATGATGGTGGTAATGAGTGATGAAGCCCATTTCCACCTTAATGGGGCCGTCAACAATCAAAACTGTCGGTATTGGGCTGCTGAAAATCCGCGACAACTCCATGAAAAACCGCTGCATAGCCCTAAGGTTACAGTTTGGTGCGCGGTGGGAAAGTTTGGCGTCATCGGTCCCTATTTCTTCGAACAAAATGGGGTTACCGTTACCATAACATCTGGGCGTTACATTGAGATGGTGAACACCTTTTTCATCCCTGAGTTACGAAGAAGGCGTATTGCTCGTCGACATTTGTGGTTTCAGCAAGATGGGGCCACGCCACACACCGCCAGAGCGTCAATGGCTGTTCTTCGCCCTCTGTTTCCCAACCATCTCATTTCGAGATTTGGTGACATTGCATGGCCCCCTCGGTCCCCTGACTTGTCCACATGTGACTTCTTTCTATGGGGGTACCTCAAGTCACGTGTCTACGAGGACAAGCCCCGTACATTAGATGCATTGAAGGAAGCGATCCGTCAACAAATCATCCAAATCAACAGAGACCTGCTGGGAAGAGTGGAGGCCAATTTTCGTAAACGCCTTCAACAATGCGTCGACGGCCAAGGACATCATATGCCAGATATAATTTTCGGTACATGATTATTATGACATGAAATGCTATGTTCTTACGAATGTTGTTCTACCAATATATTTTCTTTACAAAAATAAATATAATTTCCTGATTATTCCAAAAACACTTGGTTCCCGTGCCCCACCCTGTATATATATACACCGGATGGCCCATGATAAAGTAGCCCCATTATTTCTTTTAGCAAAACTCAATCGAGCTACTTTATCCTGGACCATGCCGTATATATATATATAGAGTGACGTTCATAAATATTCGTACAGAGAAATATTTCATTCATATTCGTCCTTATCTTTTGTACCATGCCATAGGATAGTTATGAAAAGTTTACCGTTCGTTTGGAAAAATTTGGCAAATAAAAAAAATTACAGTAGTTTAATTCCAACATGTAATGTAAAATATCAAAGAATTTGAGGAAAATAAAGGAAAGTTAAAATGCAAAAGTTTTCCTACATTTATTTACAAAATTATTTAATACTTTGTGTGTCCATCTTAGCTTCAAGAATTTAAAAATTTTATCAGTAGTTTGCTGTTTATTGATTAGAGACAATTAACAATTCTGAATTCCAGAATTTTCTCTGAATATTCATGGAAGACGGATGACTGGACGAGTCATTAGTAAACAATGGATTGTCATGGTAAAGAGCCGTCTACAGATCTTAAGAGATGTTATTCCTGCCACGCGAGTCTGGAAAGAATTACGGGAAGGAAGATAGGAGAACTTCGAATTTCATTTACGATGGTTGTTGCAGTTATATAGAAATGGAAAGGCTTTCGAATAATCAAAACCCGACCAAAGTGTGGCTGACCTCGCAAGATTTCAAGAACGTGTGGCTGACCTCGCAAGATTTCAGAACGTGTGGCTGACCTCGCAAGATTTCAGAACGTGTGGCTGACCTCGCAAGATTTCAGAACGTGTGGCTGACCTCGCAAGATTTCAGAACGTGTGGCTGACCTCGCAAGATTTCAGAACGTGTGGCTGACCTCGCAAGATTTCAGAACGTGTGCTGACCTCGCAAGATTTCAGAACGTGTGGCTGACCTCGCAAGATTTCAGAACGTGTGGCTGACCTCGCAAGATTTCAGAACGTGTGGCTGACCTCGCAAGATTTCAGAACGTGTGGCTGACCTCGCAAGATTTCGAACGTGTGGCTGACCTCGCAAGATTTCAGAACGTGTGGCTGACCTCGCAAGATTTCAGAACGTGTGGCTGACCTCGCAAGATTTCAGAACGTGTGGCTGACCTCGCAAGATTTCAGAACGTGTGGCTGACCTCGCAAGATTTCAGAACGTGTGGCTGACCTCGCAAGATTTCAGAACGTGTGGCTGACCTCGCAAGATTTCAGAACGTGTGGCTGACCTCGCAAGATTTCAGAACGTGTGGCTGACCTCGCAAGATTTCAGAACGTGTGGCTGACCTCGCAAGATTTCAGAACGTGTGGCTGACCTCGCAAGATTTCAGAACGTGTGGCTGACCTCGCAAGATTTCAGAACGTGTGGCTGACCTCGCAAGATTTCAGAACGTGTGGCTGACCTCGCAAGATTTCAGAACGTGTGGCTGACCTCGCAAGATTTCAGAACGTGTGGCTGACCTCGCAAGATTTCAGAACGTGTGGCTGACCTCGCAAGATTTCAGAACGTGTGGCTGACCTCGCAAGATTTCAGAACGTGTGGCTGACCTCGCAAGATTTCAGAACGTGTGGCTGACCTCGCAAGATTTCAGAACGTGTGGCTGACCTCGCAAGATTTCAGAACGTGTGGCTGACCTCGCAAGATTTCAGAACGTGTGGCTGACCTCGCAAGATTTCAGAACGTGTGGCTGACCTCGCAAGATTTCAGAACGTGTGGCTGACCTCGCAAGATTTCAGAACGTGTGGCTGACCTCGCAAGATTTCAGAACGTGTGGCTGACCTCGCAAGATTTCAGAACGTGTGGCTGACCTCGCAAGATTTCAGAACGTGTGGCTGACCTCGCAAGATTTCAGAACGTGTAGCTAAACGGACTGAAAAAATTACTACTGCGAATCTACGAGTGACTGCGGGCGATATTTGTCAAACATTAAGTCTGTCTAAGATCGATGTCCATCCCTCTACTGTACGTCATACATTGCGAAAGAAGGGTCTGCGTGGAAAAGTTGCACGAAGAAAACCTCCGCTACGAAAAGCGCGCAAAAAAGCTCGTTTGAAATACGCCATAGATCAGTGGTTCTTAACCTGGGGGGCGCGCCCCCCTAGAAACAGGAATTTCTCTAATTGTATTTGTTATTCTCTTAACGAGAGCATGGGCTAATATTGAGAAGTTATTGAGAATGTTATTTTGATTGAAGGGGGGCGTGGAGGGAAGGACCAATTCCTAGAGGGGGCATGGTAGTAAAAAGGTTAAGAACCACTGCCATAGATCATCAAAATGATGACTTTGCATTCTGGAAGAAAGTTCTCTGGACAGACGAAACCACACTTGAATTATTTGGGAACAACGAGCAAAGGTATGTTTGGCGAAAATCAAATACTGCATTCGAGGAAAAACCATCCTTCATACGGTTAAATATGGTGGCGGTAGTTTGATTCTTTGGGAATGCTTTAATGCTTTTGGTCCAGGAAAGCTCGTTGTCATCAATGGAATCTTGAATTCGAAGAAACATCAGGAAATTTTTGGAAGAAAATGTATTGCCTTTACTTACTTCGAGAGTTGCGAATGGGTCGGAATTAGGTACTGCAACAAGATAATGATCCAAAATAGAAAAATAAGAGCACCATGAAGTGGCTTCAACAAAAGAATTTTGAACTTCTCGAGTGGCTCAGTGAAAGCCCAAATTTCAATTTAATCGAGAATTTATGGTTTGATTTGAAAAAAGGTGTCCGCAAGAGAATCCCTTCGAATCTGAATGTATTGCAACAATTTTCTTTAGAAGAATGGGTTAAAATTTCTGCCGAGAGATGTCGAAACCTCGTCGAAAAACACTCAAAATGAATCACTGAAGTTATTCAAGCAAAAGGTGGACACACAAAGTAATAAATAATTTTGTAAATAAATGTACGAAAACTTTTGCACTTTCATTTTTTATTTTCCTCAAATTCCTTGATGTTTTACATTACATGTTGGAGTAAATCTAAATTTTTTATTTGTTGCATTTTTCCAAACGAACGGTAAATCTTCCATAACTATCCTCTGTACGGTACAAAAGATAAGGACGAATATAACTGAAATATTTCTCTGTATGAATATGTATGAACGCCAATATATATATATATATATATATATATATATATATATACGCCTTGGTGGTGTAGTGGCTAGCGTCGCTGACTCCGAATTCATCGGCCCCGGGATTGAAACCCGGTAACGGCAGCCGGCGGGCAGCAAAACCCAGCTGTTCATCCTTCCACACAATAGAAAGAAAGTGGTTGGTGTATATATATATGTGTATATATATATATATATAAATTATTTCATGAAAGAAACGCGTGAATTATATTTATGATGAAAATAACCACGAAGAAAAATTAAAACACGAAATAGTGCTCAAACGCTTTCGTCTAATGACATCCTAAGGTTATATAATATATATATATATATATATATATATACAGGGTGGTGCAAAAGTCTGCACCCATAGGCGGTTTATATGGAAAAAAAGTGTGGCCTGCAGGAAGTTTATTATGAAATGAAATTAATTAACCATACACCAGTGACTAAATTATGTTAAATTTAACGTTCTAGTTCAGAATTTACAATAAGTATAATCGTATTTCGTATAATCGAGGCATAAGGAAATTTGCGACTGAACGTGAGGTGGCTCCTTCTTTTGCGTACAAAAGCACAAGCTCTATTCTTTCTGCTATTGTTAACTTGTCTGCCATAGGGTAACAATCTGAAAAATATTTAGTAAAATTATAAACAAAAATTAAATTATAAAAAACTATTATAAAAATCGAAAGATATTTTTTATATAGTAAATTGCCTATGGGTCCAGACTTTTGCACCACCCTGTATATATATATATATATATATATATGTGTGTGTGTGTGTGTGTGTGTGTGTGTATGTATGTGTGTTTAAAAAGTCCGGAATTATAGAAAATATTTTTGTCTACACACACACACACACACACACACACATATATATATATATATATATATATATATATTGTCCAAGTTATAAACATCAATTGTATAGGCTACTAATTTATATATTGGCTGAGGTAATTCTTAATTAAGTTCACGTTCACATTTGCTTAAATTGCCAAAACAATCTGTATATATCTTTATAACTATGGATTTTAAAAAATTGAGCAAAGAACGAAAATAATCTTTGTAAGGGTGACCTTTTTGCGGTCTCTTGATTGACGCCATTCCATACACTCTTGAGAAGTGTATTGCCATATCACATGTACGAAGTTTCTGCAATAAAACTGTAGACTTATATTAATCTCTCTCTCTCTCTCTCTCTCTCTCTCTCTCTCTCCTCTCTCTCTCTCTCTCTCTCTCTCTCTCATATATATACCTTTCAAATTTTCAAATGTTCCGTGCAATGATTCCTCATTTCACGAACGTCAAGCTTGACACCCCTCCTCTGGTATATATATATATATATATATATATATATATATATATATATATTAGGGTGTCTCTTATTTTTGAAGTGTTGATTTTTTTAGGTTGCGCCCCCTCAACCAGTTCCATTGGTTGAAAAAACATCACATATAAAATTTTTCTTGGATTGAACAATTTTTAGAGGTCGCCCCCGCTTATTAAAGTTCATAAAATATACTGTAGCTATTATTTATGCAATTAATATTTGAAATTACTAGCAGTTGTCAAGTATACTAAACATATGTTTTTAATTAATTAATCATCATATTTAGGATGAATTCAATTAAATGAATATATTAGAGATAATTGTCAAGTTTGTAGCTGAAAATATTGCTTGATAAGACAAGATCAACCTGTTTAAACATGTTTCATCAAGAATGCTCCAGATTATGTTGCAATTGTTTATTTGTCATCATTCAGTGTTCTGCTGTCATAAGTAAAAGGTGTGTAACTGTGTATCACTATACTTCTTTTTTGCTATTATCAGATAATAAACTATGTTATTTATATTTTTCACAATTATTTATACTGATTTTGTTATTAGTGTTTGAAAAAAATTTAATGAATTTAATGACAAAATTAGAATTTATGCTCTTATACACATATTATGAAGTTTTAAACAATGTTGCTATTTGTCACAAAGAATTTAATTTAGTTCAATGGAAATTTTACCTGACATGTGTTTCATAATCTGTGTTTCTATCAGTGGCGTCACTAGAGGGGTGCGGGGGGTTTTTGTGCAGTGTTTGAGCAGAAATTTATTATTTTTATAAAAATATCCCTGTAGTTAGTTATAACAACAAAAACATTTTTCGTAAGCCCAGCTTACATGTATCAATATACCTACAAGGCTAAAACTCTATGCTAATTTACTTTTTGAACCTTCTAATGCGCTCTGGTCAGAGCTGTCATTATTACCCAATTACAATGACGCTTCGAATCGTGTGGTTTCGTCTGCACGCTCTACAAGTACGCGCTGTTGTTTTCGTTGCTGCTGGTGTTTTTATAGTCATTGATTTTGTCAAATTTTCTGTTGTTTTAGCTACAATATTGTGGTAATTAGTATTTGTGAACCTATATCAATAACTTTTTTGAGAATGAAGTAGTAATCAAAGCCAGTTCCAAACAGGTGAGACAGACACGATTACTAAAGAAGCAATTATCCAGTCTAAAACTGAACTAATTCAGTTTGCTAGATCCCAGGCACCTATGCTACGGGATGACTATCAAGAACTTTTGGATCTGTCCATCATCTTTCTTGGAGGTGTCCCCAATAAAGGCATCAAGTTTCGTGCACCAGGTGCCATGCATCGAGCTCGCTGGATGTCCAAAGCGCTCTATTCTATCAAGATGTGGCTTTTTCGAAACCAGTTCAAGATGACTAAGACTGAAGAACGAGGAATTCGAGATCTTTCCCTTTTTTCTGTTCTCATCTATATGAAGGCTTGGACAACATCCTCACTCCCTATTGAAACCCCATTTAATGACTGGCTCCTTATGAGGTCATTGATTAATTATCCTAACAAAAAGATTTCTGATGCAACTAAAAAAAAGCTCTCTAACCACTTATGGTACCTGTCTGAAGAAGCAGTTGGTCTTGCTTTCTTTGATGAGCGAATTACTACAGATGTAAAGAAACGCATGGTAAAGGCATTAGAAGATGAGTCCACTGATAGACCACCCAAGCGTCTCGGATTCCTGAATCGACCTTCTGCTCTGGTGAAGGACTACACCAACTTGTTACAAGAAATACTAGAGAATTCTTTACTAAGCTGAATTTGCCAGAAGGATTTCTGAACAAGGCACCCAGCACTTGGACATCCAACTGTGAATATTTAAGGGCCAGAGCTATTGTTGCAGCTCTATCTGTTGTAAATGACTGGGCAGAACGTGCAGTAGCTTTAGTTCAAGAGCTGAATAAGAAATTGACAGTGGGGAAGAGCAGCTCCAGTTCCTGCTCCAAATTGTTGCAAAACACCGCCAGAGTCACCCAGTTCCATCAAAAACTGTTCTTCTCAAAAAATAACCATCAATGAGGTCGCACCTTAAAATACACCATATTGTATAATCATTGTATATTAAATAAATGTTGTATGAGGAAATAATGCTAATTAAAGTAATTAAAGTATGTAAATAGCACTGGCATTTTGAATATATCTCTATATAATAAACTAATGGTTTTTTTTTTGTAGCAATGCTTCATTGCTGATTGTATATAAAAAAAGAGCCAGGAAGGATTTTGGATAGGAGAAAAAGGATTGGGATAAAGAAGGATTGAGGACCAAAGGATGGATTATAACAACATCAAGGATAGGTTAGAAAAGGATCAATGATAAATAAGAAGGCCTATACTTATAAAAACGAATCAAACTAAAAAAAGGAAGGAAGGAATTATGTGTATAATGAGCATAATCATATGTCAGGAGCTATTATGCCATGGTCACCATTTTTATTAGCCGGGGGCAACCCCTAAATATGAGCCAATTTGTGTCAAACTTTCAAGTTTTAGTTTTTATGCTAAATGGAACTATTTTAGGGGGCGCAGATAAAATAATTCAACATTTCAATTTTTGACTACCCAATAAGAGACACCCTAATATATATATATATATATATGGCAGACAAAGAAATTCCTTTTCTTCGCCGTTCGCAGACATCTTAGAATCATCAGGAATCGAAAAACGCACGTGCTTTGTCAAGGAGAGAGAAACAAAAGGACGCTTGTGTTTTTCCCAAAAAGGCCCGCGAAAAGTTATCGTCTTACGAGCCTATAAAAGCCAGAGTTCACTGAAACTCACTCTCACTCCGCTCTCTTACTGTTTATATATATGCTAATTTCTTCTACTACTTCTTTCACCACCTTTCTCTACAAAAAAAAAAAAAAATGGTGTCAATAATCCAGCAGGGTTGAAAGCACCTTAAACAGAAAAAACAAACAAACAATCACTCCGCTTCTCGTGAATCTCACCTCACGCAGCGCCGCTTCGACCTCAGCCGGCCTCAGTCCTTCAAGTCACATTTCAACCATACAAGAAACGAAGTAACACTTGAGGTGACCCTACAATTCCATCCTGCAAGAAACAACATCACTGCTGTAGGCGTTTTCCGCTGGATCCTCTTCAACAAACCTCTACCGGCTGTCAACACTCGTCCTCTCGCCGGCAAGGCCAGTCTGACTACAGAAGCACCCTTCGAGGCCTAGGTCCGTAAACCTCCTATTAAGCTACAAGCCGCAAACCCATTTCGCCCTTCACTCATCCTTCACCATAATTCGATCGGCGCCCGTTCAACAAGTATTTCAACGGGCCCTCTACAGTCTTGAAGGTCATCTTCGACGGGTGAAACGCAGTACGGTCAAACCTTCACCTAGGCCTACAGTCTCCAAGGTCATTACTGCCCAAATACGGTCAGCCCTTTACATAGGTTTCAATCTCCAGAGTTACTCATTATCTTGATAAGCTTCTGCGGCCCTCACTAGGCCTACAGTGTTTTGTTACGTCGTACTTCCGCAAGCTCTGCCTAATCACGTAGGCCCTAAAAGTGTCCATCACCGTGCAAAGTTACTCTCTCGTTAAGACCGTAGTAGACCTATTCAAATGTTGTACCAATACCGTAGTTTTGTATCACCCTATTATTGTGTCCATTCGTATAATTTATTTATCTTGCATCTTATTGTTTATGTGCTCTTTTTTGCATTTCATTCTTAACGACCTAATCCATTTATTGTACCAACCGTACGTGCATTATTTCAGTTATCAATAGGCTTCATTATTTATTCTGTGCCGTTATATAATTGTTAATCATTATAAATACCTTTATTGAACTGTTAATCGTTGTGAACAAATAATTGATTTATTTTCCTAATTAAACACAAAACAACAAAGTAATTCCTCTCTCCTTATTAAATATTGTTTATTTGGGCAGTAGGCCCAAACTGGTGACCCCTAATATTTCATCTCAATTTATTCAGTAATTATAGTAAGCCTACTTCCTTAGTCACGTTAAATCGGTGATCTGTAGGCCACTATATATATATATATATATGTACAGGGTGGGCCGTAAGTTTCCATACATAGGAAAAATAAACATTTTTTTATGGACAACCATTTTTATTTATATAATATGCTCTACATGGTTGCCATTGTTTTGAAAACACATTTCAATACGTGTTCCCCACTGTTGATGAACACGCATTAGCACAGTTGACGTTATGCTTGTAATGGCGTTGGTGATACGTTCCTTTAGATGATTTATGTCTCGTATCTTTTCCTGATACACCATGGCCTTCAAGTGCCCCCAAAGATAGAAATCAAGGGGGTTGAGATCTGGGGATCTGGGAGGCCACTCCACAGGACCACGCCGACCAATCCAAGCATCCGGAAACTGCTGCTGATCCAAATACCGACGCACGTGAAGACCATAATGAGGTGGAGCTCCATCTTGCTGGAAGTAAACTGGGAAGTTACCTTCCTCGTTTAGCAGGGATGGGAAAATCTCTTCTTGCAACATGTTAAGATACCTTTCGGCATTAAGATTTCCACTGACAAAAATTGGTCCAATAATTCTGTCACCCCATATCCCGGCCCACACCATCACTTTACCGGCACCTTGCATCTTCGTCGGACTCAGCCAGTTAGGGTTAGCATTACTCCAGTAACGTATGTTTTGCCGATTAACCTCTCCATTGACGTAAAAATTTGCTTCATCAGTAAACAAGATCTTAGTTGAAAAGTTTGCATCCTCGTTCACTTTGGTTAATGCCCATTCACAAAATTCCATCCGTCTATCCGGGTCGTCTTCACTCAAATGCTGTGCCATATGCAATTTGTATGGATGCCATTTGTTTGCTTTCAAAATGCGCCTGATACTCGATCTGCTGACACCACTTTCTGCAGACAACCGTCGTGTACTTTTTCTGGGACTCCGTGTAAGCGCTGTAAGTATCGTAGCTGTTGTGTCTTCATCGGTGGCTGTACGTCTTGGACCACTTCGCGGTTGATCTGCAACATTTCCAGTTTTCTGAAACTTGTTAATAAGTTTTGCCACAGTGTCGTGTGTGATGTTCGTTCCATGTTGTCTGTTAAAGTTCATTGCAACCATGCGACTGCTTCCCGACCCAGCCATCAGTATGATTTCAATTCGTTGCTCTTTCGTCAAACGCATATTCTTAGGGTATCTGAAACATAAAAACAAACGTTTAATTTTTCCTATGTATGGAAACTTACGGCCCACCCTGTACGTATATATACACACACACAAAAGATGTCAAAATATGTTCATGAATCCAATGTAACAGTAAAGAGTTCATGGTCCATTATGCCAGTTCTTTTGATTACAATTAAAGCAATTCCAGTGTTTTTTATAGTCTTTCCAGATCTAGTAAAACTAGAGCTGGAATACTACATTAATACCTGTTGTACTATTTGTAGTAGTAGGCTACTATTTGTCGGCCTAGTAACAAATCCAGTAAAGGTTCTACGAGGGACACTCAATATATTTTGCCCCACCCTTTTTTCTTAGCTAAATAATAGGCCATGGGGCTGAAATGTCTTTTGGGCCGTAAGTTTGAACTTTCTGCGCTCCACATAACCGGATTTTTCCAGTTTGAACCTCCCCTCCTTGTATAAAACTGCTTTTAAACGCCCTTGTATAAAACCGATGGTGAACGCAGTTTCGAAAATGGCGTTTGACAGTGATGTGCGTCGTAAACAGAGAGCTGTTATCGAGTTCTTAACCGCAGAGAAGGAAACAGTTGGAAATATTCACAAACGTCTACAAAACGTTTACGGAGATGCTGTTGTTCATCGAAGCACAGTTGGACGCTGGTCTAAACGTGCGAGATCATCGGAGAGAGGGAGAGCCAGCCTCGATGAGGAGCCACGTAGCGGTCGCCCGGCATCGGCTGTGACATCTCACACTGTGCAACGTGCTAACAGCATCATTCAATCAAATCGGCGTGTCACATACAAGGAGCTATCACTGGAGCTAGGAATTAGTGAAGGAAGTGTGAATACGATAATTCAGTAACTGAGATACTCAAAAGTGTGTTCACGGTTTGTTCCTCGCGAACTGACTGAAGATCACAAAGCCCAAAGAAAAGAAATTGCTTCTGAGTCGTTGATTCGATTGGTTCAATACGAGACAGAAGGGGATGACTTCCTTTCACGAATTGTGGCTGGAGATGAGACTTGGGTACACCACTTTGAACCTGAAACAAAACGCCAATCCATGGAGTGGCATCACGCAAACTCCCCACGCAAGAAAAAGTTCAAAATGGCTCCCTCTGCAAGAAAGGTTATGGACACCATCTTCTGAGACTTAAAAGGGGTGATTCTGGTGGACATTACGAAGAAAGGACAAACAATCAACACGGAGGCATATATTGCTACCCTACAGAGATTCCAGAGACGTATAAAGCGAGTTCGACCGGAGAGAAAACTGGAAGACGTCCTTCTTTTGCACATGTACCACAACAGTTTGCAAACAAGAGAGGCCATCACAAAAATGCCCTTGACTGTGTTACCCCACCCTCCATACAGCCCGGATCTGGCACCTTTAGACTTCCATTTGTTTAGGCCAATGAAGGATGCTATTCGTGGAAGAAAGTTTCAGAGTGACGATGAGGAGGTTAAGAGGTGGCTCCAGCGGAACCCAGCGGACTTTTACCAGCAAGGAATAAAGGCCCTTGTTTCGAGGTGGAGGAAAGCCGTAGAAAAGAATGGAGACTATGTGGAAAAATAAAAAATTGTAAAAAAGGTATGTAACTACTTGTATACAAAATTTCTGGAACTTACAAGGAAACTTGGAAAGAAAAAGAAAAGGTGGCAAAATATATTGAGTGGCCCTCGTAGTTTTTGTCCCACATATGGTTTCAGTTCTAGTTCTCGTAACGGTTCTTATTCCAGTTTCTATTCCAGCATTGTAGAGAGACAAAGACCGAGAGAAGACAATAAGCAACCGTGTGTGAAGTTCTCTTCGCATCATGCCATATATATATATATATATATATATATATATATATATATATATATATATATCGATTCAGACGAGCAGCAAGACTATGCCTATGAATATTTAGATTAAAAGAACCATTTACAAAGGTTTTCGAATGGGTTTAGGATGATTTCACAAAGGTTTTAGAAAGGTTTTAAGAGGGGTTTACGCAGACCGAATAGAAGTGGATTTCATCCTAGAACCTCTACGCCTTTGATCTCGAGTAAAAATGTAAATTATTCCCACTCAAGGTTAGTTGGCTCCCGCTTTTAATCTATTCCTTGTTGATTCTGGCCTTTTGTCAGGGGCTAAAGAGTTAGCACTTGGCTCAACACTATCAGTACTATTGCCATTTAGTTGATTGTTTTATATATATATATATATATATATATATATATATATATATATATATACATTTTAACTGCAAACACGCAGTATAATTAACGTAAAGAACGACGCTTGTATAGGAGAATATTCCTCGCAAGATGAGGAGAGAGAACGAAACAAATGAAAAAATGAGGTAACCACCCGGGAATCGAACCTGGGATCTTCCGATTGCCGGTCAGATATGATAACCATTACACCACGGGCCTCACTCGAACAAATGCCGTAATTCTTCTACATACGCGCAGAAACCAATGCCCCAAGGTGGCACCTCCCGCATGCCGTAACATATATACATTTTAACTGCAAACACGCAGTATAATTAACGTAAAGAACGACGCTTGTATAGGAGAATATTCCGCGCAAGATGAGGAGAGAGAACGAAACAAATGAAAAAATTGGTTTCTGCGCGTATGTAGAAGAATTACGGCATTTGTTCGAGTGAGGCCCGCGGTGTAATGGTTATCATATCTGACCGGCAATCGGAAGTTCCCGGGTGGTTACCTCATTTTTTCATTTGTTTCGTTCTCTCTCCTCATCTTGCGCGGAATATTCTCCTATACAAGCGTCGTTCTTTACGATATATATATACACGTCTGGCTAGCATCATGAAAAAGAAAAACTATAGTATTTGTCATTTACCATTACTTATTCGGACTATAGTGGATTTAATTTTCCTAGAAGAGTTCCTTGTTCCATGCACGGTCTGTGTGTATCATATATATATATATATATATATATATATATATATATACAAAGGTGGGCACCCGGGCCTCAAAAAGGACCGACGGTCCCGGTCCCGGTCCTTGCCTCAAACTGGACCGACGGTCCCGGTCACGGTCCTTTCTGAAGATAGGACCTAGGAGCGACTCGGTCCTCGGTCCTTATATATAATATAAGTGAAAAATTTGATTAAAATGAAAAATGAAATTAAAGACACCGGAAATCTTTAATTTTATTAACGTAAATTATAATAATACAATACATAAATGATGAAAAAAGTTATTAAGTTAAATGCTTGAGTTTCCCTTCAAGAAGACTAGCATTTCAAGACTAGCATCTTCTTTAGAACTTCAAATAATCACTAAACACACTAAAATCACTAAAAAAGACCGTCCGGAATTGCTTAAAAATGGACCGTCGCTCCTCATTTCGGTCCTCACTGAGAAAAGGACCGACTTTCCCGCTCACGGTCCTTTAGTTCCTGGAATTCGGTCCTTTTGGAACTCGGTCCTGCCCACCTTTGTATATATATATATAAATGAAGTACAGTAGCTGCGTTTGTCAGTGATATATTATATAACATGCACTATGTGCGCACATATATATAGGTATACATATTTCGCTCAAGTTAATAACACACGTACAACAGAAATAAGTATGTAAAAAGCGCCGTTTTAATATCTTCAAATATTGCACTTTCTTATTGTAAAAAGAGAAATATCAATAGAAATAATTCAATTTTAAATAATTGTACGTAGCTAATTCAGAATCGACGAGAATCCCTCCATTACCGTAAGAGATTTTTTCTTTTATTCGTAAAGATTGCCAGGCGTACGAAGACTCATCGAAGGCGACGGAAATGGGAGCATATCGGCGTATTCTCGCGGTCCGAATGAGCGCTCAAAATAAATAGAATTAGGGAAATTTGCATGTATCGAAGGTTCAACGATACGGTGAATTAAGGCATTTATTTCGTTTCCTTTAAGAAATGCGCAACGCAGGGTATCTATAAACGTACATACGCACGTACATATACACACACACATACACAGACTCACAAAGAAACGCAACTTATTTACGCCATCTTGTATTACTCTCTTCCACTAACTAAACAATGCGTAGAAGGAAGGCCAAACAACGATTGAATTGAAAAAAAAAGCGAAAAAATAATAAATAAATTTAAAAACATACTTAAAATAGTTTTACGTTCAAGATTTCAATTGCGAATACAAAAAGAGTTTTTGTTTTGTCTTATTTTCATGCTGATGTAGGCTATATTGTGGTATATTCGAACTTAACCTTTTTTTGTTCTTAGTTTTGTGGATAATCATTTTTTGTTATTTTTAAAAGAGTTATGGATTGGCATATTCCATTCATTAAGCTTTCAACCTGGAGGGGTCAGTGAAACGAGGGATCTCTTTGAGGGATTATAGTTGAGCTCACCAACCTCCACAAAAATTATTACGGCAATTTGGTTGACAGCACATAACATCGATATTCTACAAAATTAACCTAATCTAATCTATGATAGCCAAGCGTAACCAAAACCCATACACATTTGGTCGACGAGACATAACATCGACACCAAAAAAAAATAACAACCTAATGTAACCTAGCATAGCCTAATCTATCTTATGCTAACCTAACCTAACTTAATCTAACTCATAATAACTTGTCAATTTACGTTACGCCGATCAAATATCGTTAGCCCGAGAATCGGGGGATCGACCACGAGATTCCATCGACAAGACTGGAAGTTTCGACTCGGACTAAATTCTTATTCTCTCGACGTGATATTTAATCGACAAGCTTTTTGGAGTTAAATTGAGTTAGGTTAGCTTAAGTTAAGTTAAATTAGGTTGATAGTTTTATAGATTGTCGATAGAAGATCCAGTTGATCAAACAGATACAAGTTATTCCCTCTCGAGCTAATGATATTTCGTCGACTTCACGCTCTCATTCCCCCAAATATCTATAAAGTAAGTTAGGTTAGGTTAGATTCGGTTAGGTCAGCTCAGGTTAGATTAAGTTATTGGTGTCAATAAAATATCTTGTCAACGAAACGTCATACGACCAAGTAAAATATATCAGCCCGGTTAGGTCACGCTAAGTTAGACTGGGTTAAGTTACTCATTTCTTTGACATATCTACCTCAACGAGGTCGATGAGAGTAATTTCTAATTTAGAGCTTGTCTGAGTGATTTTTTGTCGATAAAATGGGTATAGACCCCGGACCTATACTTATTTTGTCGACGGAACATTCCGTCGACACTTTAATAAACTAACCAAACCTAACCTATTTTGACCTAACTTAATCTAACCCTAAAGTGTCACATGAGAAAATGACATTACCCCAATAGACCCGCACTATCCATACAGATGGTGGTTGCTGGGAGGGAGATCATGTAGGATTGTTGGATGAAAAGATGTTCCGTACCCCATCTCAACCAGGATGGTACTGGCCAAATTTGTATAGTATGAAGCCATACAATGCCAAGAAGAGGGTATAAACACTCCTTTTAAAAGAATTTATGCAACGGAAATCCAAACCCTGCATGCCCTATCGAAGAAAGAAGTGTGTCACCTCGGAGTTGTTTAATCTCCTTCATTACGGTAAAGGTCGTGTGACGGAGGGGACCAACAGTTTTAGTAAGATCGGAGTCACACGTCGCTACATCATCTGGATGCAGAGGACGGTCACCCATCCAACTAATACCCAGACCCAATGTCGCTTAACTTCGTTGATCTAATGGGGATCGGTGTTACGACATGGCCAGGCCGCCTTCAGAAGAACTGGGCAAGTTTCCTAAAGTTTAAAATATTATTTTATACATCGTGTATAACGGCCATACCATGCTGAAAACACCGCTTCTCGTCTGATGTATGTATAATATACACGTAATGTATTTATAATATAATACACTATATCTAACGACGTAACGTCATAAACCTAGTACCAGATCGATACCATCTAAAAATGATGATGATAACAAAAATCAGAAAACTTTTGGGAGTTGTCTTGAATTATAAAGCAGATAGCGGTGTCTGGCATAAAGTTTGTAGAATTTGTTGGCCTCCAAAGTTAGATGCGCACTATACAGGGAAAATACACAATAATCATACTATATACAGGGTGTTTATAAAGTCCCTATCTATTTCAGTGAAAACGTAGCAAAAAGGGTAAAATTCAATAACAATATAATAGAAGGCATAAATTTAATGAATACTTAAGCATATGATTCTACATGAGCACCATCAGTATCTCTACAGAGTTCGAATCTGTCAGCAGCATTGCGTAACACATTTTGGAGCATGACAGGGGTTATTTTTGTAACTGCTGTTACGATACGAGCACGTAAATCTTGCAGATATGTAACCCTCGTTTGATAGACGTTTGATTTGATAGAGCCCCATGCAAAGAAATCCAAGGGCGTTAAGTAGGAGATCGAGCCGCCCAGGGCCTGTTACCTCCACGTCCGATCCACCGATTTTGGAAATCGTTCATTTAGGTACTCCCGAACAATGTTTGCGTAATGACAAGGTGCCCCCTCTTGTTGAAAGACGACGGTGTTTAAAATGCCATCTGAATGAAGCTGGGACATTTACGTGCTCGTATCGTAACAGCAGTTACAAAAATAACCCCTGTCATGCTCCAAAATGTGTTCCGCAATGCTGCAGACAGATTCGAACTCTGTAGAGATACTGATGGTGCTCATGTAGAATCATATGCTTAAGTATTCATTAAGTGTATGCCTTCTATTATATTGTTATTGAATTTTACCCTTTTTGCTACGCTTTCACTGAAATAGATAGGGACTTTATAAACACCCTGTACATATTCTGTATACCGTATAGGATGTGTAGACACGGAGGTCGGTGGTTCGACTCCCGATGTTGCTAGTTAATAATAATAATAATAGAGGAGTTATAGAGGAATAATAGAGGAGTTAGGACGCATCCATTGGCCTGAGCGCTGTGTCAGTTTCTGCCGCTCCTGACTCATTATTATTATTATTATTATTATTATTATTATTATATAATAGTACTGTACAGTATATAGGATAAATACATACTGTTTATTGTGAAGTTATTTTTAGTTTATATTAGTATTGACAGCATGATATAACTTTGAAATTTGAACTGTCACATATTTTGGGGTATCATTAATCGGGCTAACAATATCTTATTAACGTCGCATAAAAACAATTAGTTATTGTGGGTTAAGTTAGCAAAGGTTAGGTTAGGCTTCAGGAACTGTGGCGATTACGACACTCGGATGAATCAATTCGAGTATTTCTTTCAACTTAGAAATGAGAAGAGCGAAATTTGTCATTTTGTTGAATAGTCTCTACCCAATTTCTTCATCTTTGTAATGAGATTCTTCAGAAAAACTGTGATTCATGGATAAATCTATGCTAAAGTTCAGCGAATTCGAATTGCGCGTCATCTTCATGTTTGAGAACGTTTGAGGTTCGGTGGTAAAGGATAAAACGGAAGTCGCTCTCCCTTCACGAGCGGAGACGGGTCCCTACGAGGGTGTCTGTTAAAAAGGGACTGGAGAGAGGTTAAAAGAAAAGAAGAAAACTTAAAGATAAGTGAAAAATTAAAGCAAAGAGGAGAGAGAATCCGAATGAAAATTCTACGATACTTTTATGCGCTAACAAATACTTCTAACTGAGGGTTTAAAGTAAGATAAACATTGTCTCTTTTTAAAGGACTCGATCGAATTGCTTTGAACCACGTTGGCTGGCAATTCATTCCACAAATTAACTATAGGATTGAGGAAAAATACTTAGCTTCATTAAAATTAAAATGTTTACCCACGAATTTGAGACCATTACCGATACATTGCTTACTCGGTTTAAGAGTGTCAGCAACGATAATACTAAATCTCCCTCTTCCGTAAAGCTCGTTAGCGTCTTGTCGCGCATAGAATACTTTCTTTAACAACGCTTTACTTTCCACCCACTCAATTAACTTATTAATATCTTTCTGAATCCGCGAACGTTCCGCCGTTGAATTTGTTCGTCTACCCAATCTGGCATCATCCGTAAATTTTGAAATCATACTATTAATTCCTATATCGTGTCAATGATATAAATAAAAAATAACTGATCCTAAAACTGATTTCCGAGGCACGCCGCTAGTTTCACTTTTCCAGTTAGACGCTTTGCCATTAATGACCACTCTTTGTTTACGTCCGCTAAGCCAATTTTCAATCCATTTAAGAATATTACCATCAATTCCGTGAGACTGAAGTTTAGCTAATAATCAATTTCGTACGGGCACTTTATGAAACCCCTTTTGAAAATCGAAATATATAACATATACTCTTAATCTCTTCATATATATTTACAATATCACTAAAAAAGTAAAGCAAATTAATATATATATATATATATATATATATATATATATATATATATATATATATATATACAGGGTGGTGCAAAAGTCTGGACCCATAGGCAATTTACTATATAAAAAATATCTTTCGATTTTTATAATAGTTTTTATAATTTAATTTTTGTTTATAATTTTACTAAATATTTTTCAGATTGTTACCCTATGGCAGACAAGTTAACAATAGCAGAAAGAATAGAGCTTGTGCTTTTGTACGCAAAAGAAGGAGCCACCTCACGTTCAGTCGCAAATTTCGTTATGCCTCGATTACACGAAATACCATTACACTTATTGTAAATTCTGAACTAGAACGTTAATTTTAACATAATTTAGTCACTGGTGTATGGTTAATTAAATTTCATTTCATAATAAACTTCCTGCAGGCCACACTTTTTTTCCATATAAACCGCCTATGGGTCCAGACTTTTGCACCACCCTGTATATTTATATATATATGTGTGTGTGTGTGTGTGTGTGTACACATTTCTTACCTACGGAATCATGATCTTGAGGATACACACACAAACGGTCGCGACACAAACGTGCGTATCCAAATATTTGCAGTGTCGAAGTGAATTATTTTTATAAATGCTATCTTTTGTCAAGAAAAAAGGGCATATAAAGGTTAGGTTACGTTAGGTTACATTAAATTAGGTTTGGTTAGAGTTATTAAGTTCTTAAAAAATTGGGCGAGTGTCACGATACAGGATTGAATGTGTGATGTGTGAAAGTGTCGTGGTTCTGTAGGGAAGCCAAATATTGTCTGTCTGTGTATGTACGCGCGCGTGTTTTATGATGTATTTCATTTTTTGCTACATACTTGAATTATGTTTATTGGACATGTCTGAACATGTCACTCTGAAAATATTGATTTTGTTTTTTTCATGGGAACTTCTTAAACTTTTCTTTTGTTGCTTCCAAGTGAATATTATGGGTTGCTTCAAAATATAATAAATTATACCTGAAACGAGAAACGTGTGTGTGTGTGTGTGTGTGTGTGTGTGTGTGTGTGTGTGTTCCGGACACTAAAATGGAAAACATACACTAAATCCATCGATAGAATTTGAGTTTATGAATTAGTTAAGACCCTGTAATTTTCGATCACAGCGTCCGTGTACTAGTTTATCCTTTACTAGTAAAAACTATCATGTATTAATTTATATGTTTACCTATTAAAGCAATTCCCTCGTGCATCAAAGGACGGCGTGTAAATAATTTTTCAAATATTAATAGCGATTTGATAAAGATGTACTTTACTTTAAGATCGAGTCTTAAAAATTGTTTGTTGGTGACACCTCGAAATTATTGATAAGTGCAAATCATCGAAATTTGCTTAACCTGACCGAGTATAATGTAATCTAACACGAGCTTGCTTAGCCTATCCTATAGCCTGACTTAGGTACCCAAAGAACGTGCCCGTAATTTTGAGCCGTTCATAATTTGGGGTAGTTTCCCCTTTGTCCGGGCTATGGCGTGGCCTCGTCGCAACACCGTTTCTCGAAAGATCAACGAAATTTAGCAACATTGGGTTTATTTAGTAGTTAGATCATGGATGAGTGACTGTCTTCCGCGTTCAGATGATGTAGTTACGCGTGGTTCGGAGCTCGTGTAAAGTTGTACATTCCCTGTATTACGTGACCTTTGTCTCATTCTTCCTTTTTGCATTCTGTCCAGTTCATATCATAAACCAAATTTGTAAATAATTAACAAAGAAGAAGAATGATAATAATTTCTTCGCGATGACTGAGTCTCCCGTAAAAGATAAAGGTCAGTGGGTACCCGCCCCATCCGTCATAAGTACGACTCAGCCGAGCGTCAACAGATGGCGCAACGGAGCTCAGACCTCAAATACACGGCCCCATCGCTAGACACGCCCCCTTCCCTTCCGCCATGTTGAAAGAGAGGGGCTGTAACCGAAGTGAGGAGAAGGCGTAAGTCCTTCGTACATAGATTTAAAAGTGTAAAACGTTATAACCAAATTTAAGTGAAAATTAACGAGATTGAGGATCATAACTTGAGGATCATAACTCTTGAATTTTTAAGTAATCTTCTTAACCTGAACATATGAAATATTTAATTCTGTGGACATGAGTAAATGCTAATATATATATATATATATATATATATATATATATATATTATAAATAATATATATAATTCCGGACCAAAAAACTTGGATACTCTCTTAAATGCGCTCACGACCTTGATAATACCTTTAAGCTACACGCCTTTATGAGCAATATCGAGTATCTGTGACGTCATTATGATAAAAAGACACCTCTATGACCCAGTTTTGAAAAAAAATAGCAAATAAAGTACCTTATTAAATAGTGGAAAGTTAACGCATAGCGACATACCAAATTATTAGAATATCTTGGTAGGTGTTACAAAAAAATAGAATAAATTCATTATGTTTATTGAGTACTGCCAATATATTAAACCTTTATCAAAGACTTTTTAACTCTGCGTCTTAGTATGTAGTTGGTCCACTCTTAGCCTTGATTACTGCCTCCAATCGACGTGGCATCGAGTCGACAAGCCTCTCGCGTTCTTTTGTAGTTATCGATTGTCAGGTTGTCATCAAACACCTCTTCAGTTCACTACGTGTTCCTGGTTTACGCCTTTGGACCTTCTGCTTATCAATATTTCAAAGATTTTCTATCGGATTAAGTTCGGGAGAATTAACTGGCCCTGGTAGTACTTCAGTTTCATGAGCATCATACCACGCAAATGTTGCACGAGCCGCATGAGCTGGAGCCAGGTCATGTTAAAAAACAAATGGTTCGTCTCCATACAGCTGTTCCGCAGATTCCAACATGAAATATTGTAAGATTTCTTGATAAACGTGATTATTAACACTTCTATTTACAAATGCGAGTGACTTCACACCATTCACATTCATGCAACCCCACATTAACACACTCGCCGTTTTCGAAATGGGATTTTGATCACGAAAAATGAAAATTAAAAAAGCCGATGTTAAATGCGAAGCAAAAAAGAAGACAACTATCCTGGTGCAAAGAAAGAGTTGCATTGATTGCAAACGAGTGGCAAAGAGTGCTTTGTTAGACGAATCAAAATTTTGTGTCATTTGGTGACGGGGGTCCGCTCGTTTGGCGAAGAAAATCTGAAATGTATAATGAAAGCTGCCTGAGTCGATCGGTCAAATTTCCGGTGAGTACTCGATATCTTTTATAATGATATATAACTTAAAGGTATTATCAAGATCATGAGCGCATTTCATACTATTTTATCATTTTGTTCTGCAGTTGTGTGTGTGTGTATATATATATATATATAATATATATATATATATAAACATTCTAATATATATATTAGTGATGGGACGATTGTCATATTTCATACAATCGCTGTTGCGATTGCGATTGCGATTGACAGTATTTGAAAATCGCGCGATTGCGATTGCGATTGCGATGTTTTAGCTTTAGCCTCACATAACGCTCATTTATGCTTTAAATATACCTAAACGCGTTACCTACCATAGGGTTAGCTTGATTTTTTAACATTCTAATTTTACATAGAGCAAATAAAGAGGTGTACTTATTGTTATTATTAAACCAATTTTTTATTCTGTTTTCAACTAATTCGCAACCCGTTTTCATTTCTGTTTTTGACTTATTTATTATTTATTTATTATTCCGTATTGTTGTTAGCTAAACTTTCCTTTAAGTACGCATGAAAGAGCAGCTTTCATAGCAACTTTTGTAGAGATTTAAATCTTTTGTTCACAATCGCAACAATCGCACTCATTAAATGCGATTGCAATTGCGATTGCGATTGTAAAAAATGTGCGATTGTATCGCGATTGCGATTGCGATTGCGATGCATCGTCCCATCACTAATATATATATATATATAAAACGACTGCATTGAAGCACCCCAAATGGAACTGGTTTTCTGTGAAACAAAATTTGCTTGATTTGATTGCTCGAATGCTTTCAGATTCCAATATTTATGCTTGGAACAATCTGAATATTGAACTTGTCAGATCAACATTCACATCTCGCGTCTTGTAGAGAGAATCTGAATTCAAAAAGTATGATTTCCTTCTAATATTCAAACGATTTTACTTTTTTACAAAAGTTTGACCTTTTCAAAGAAAATGTCACGCGTCGGGTTGGTGGAAAGTACTGTATACTTTACATACGTAGCCCTAATTTAAATTACCAAGGGTATGCGTGAAAAGATTTGGAGGGTATGATAATATATATATATATATATATATATATATATATATATATATATATATGCACACTTTTATTGCATTATTCGACATCACAAACTTTAACTCGCTAAAAACATAAAAATTATAATAAACTAAAAAAGTTTTTTGAGTTAAAACATTAAATTTAATTATTTAAAGGAAGTAGTATAGCCGCAAAAGGGGAGAGTGCAAGAATGTTGCAGGTTATTATGTAATGTTGCAAAGGGGGTGGGGGTTGTTGCAAGGGGGTGGGGGGTTGCAAAAAAAAAAAGAGTACTAGCCTTTGTTGCCAACCTAGGTTGCAAGGGTCATGCACCAACCTAGGTTGCAAGGGGCATGCAACTTGGAGGCCTCCCCCAAGCTATTCCCCCCAAAGGGCCAGAGAGAAAGGAGGAGAGGTGTTCACCTGGCAGGAGCCAAGTGCACATTAAGACTTCAGCCGAGTAGGCGTTGTTTTATAGGCTCCTAATCAGCCAGAATCAGCCAGTTGACTGAGCCAAGGGGGGAGGGGTACACCTGAAGGAGAGAGAGAGAGAGACGCCTGAAGGAGAGAGAGAGAGACGCCTGTAGGAGAGAGAGAGAGACGCCTGTAGGAGAGAGAGAGAGAGAGACTCCTGAAGGAGAGAGAGAGGAGTTCTCCCCCAAGTTATTTTCGTTTTCATAACCTAAGAGGCCACTAAGGGGTTTTACCAAATGGCCTGAAAGAGAAGGACCAAAGGTCCTTCCTCGGCTGGGAGCCGAGGTGGAATGAGTCTTTCACCAACTTCGCGGTCTTTTATAAGCCTCTATTCTGGCTGAATTGCCAGATAGCGCAGTGTGTTCAGTTGTCAGATCGCACCATGTATGCAGATGCTGAGTTGCTACATCAAGCCATGTAATCGGGTGCTGATGTGCCAGATTGCACCATCAGATAGCGCCATGTATTCCAGAAATATTAATCATCAATTGTGTAACAATATGACGATAGTTATTCCAATTAAATTCTGTTTAAATACACCTTTATTAATTGCATGCCTTTCCAGTTTTTTTGCAATGATCGGATTGCTATATATATATATATATATATATATACATTCTTTTCTTATGTTAGGTAAATTATATATATATATATATTATTTATTTTATAACATTTAATTTTAGTTTAGAAGCAAATTTAACATTGACTTCATTGAACTTTTC
This sequence comes from Bathynomus jamesi, assembly GCA_023014485.1. Classification (NCBI taxonomy): domain Eukaryota; kingdom Metazoa; phylum Arthropoda; class Malacostraca; order Isopoda; family Cirolanidae; genus Bathynomus; species Bathynomus jamesi. The sequence continues at coordinate 421,703 of JAJOZX010000426.1, read as the reverse complement.
GAAACAAATAACAGTTTACCTTCGAAAACGTCATAATAGAAAATAATTAATTTTATGGTTAACTAGTTTATTTCGTTTACTATAATTATGTATATAGTCTTTTAAGCAGCTTATGATACATATATATATATATATATATATATATACATATATCTGAACTCTTTCAGCTAAAGAAGCCTTATGTATAGCATTGGTTGTGTAATAGCTCATTGTGTAACAATATGATGGTAGTTATTCCAATTAAATTCTGTTTAAATACACCTTTATTAATTGTATACCTTTCCAGTTTTTTTTGCAATGATCGGATTGCTAGATATATATTATTATTATATATATATATATATATATATATTATATAGAGAGAGAGAGAGAGAGAGAGAGAGAGAGAGATAGGATCTGTAGTTAATCTTACGCGAGGTATGAAAATCAGGAAAAAATGCCAAATGTGTATTATTTTAAACATCTTATGTTAGGTAAATATATATATATATATATATATTATTTATTTTATAACATTTAATTTTAGTTTAGAAGCAATTTAACATTAACTTCATTGAACTTAAACTTTTCGAAACAAATAACATAGTTTACCTTCGAAAACGTCATAATAGAAAATAATTAGTTTTATGGTTAACTAGTTTATTTCGTTTACTATAATTATATATATATACATGTTCTGAAATATTTTCTCGAAAACTATGGTTGCTAGAAAAGTTCTGAAACCATATTTGGAATCAGTATCAAAAGTTCTATACGAATAACCAAATAATTTTCAAAGGAGAATACGAGCATTAAATCTATTGGTGAAAATATATATATGTTACTCGTCAGGTCCCGTTATAGCGGATTGGTACACGTCATAGCGGATTGGTACACGTCATAGCTCCACACAGCTACATCGGCAGCCAATCACTACGAACATCCATCTGGTCTTTTGGGGCGGAGCTTGGCGATTGTGCCTATAAAAGGGGATATTTTTCAGTTTGGAGTAACAGTAGTTATTTTCGCGTCAGTGAATAATCATTCCCTCCACCATGGACCTGTACGTCTCCCCAGACTTGTATGAAGAGAGTGATACTGCAGCATTAACCGCAATTAGCCTTTTTAATGCGGTTGACCGTGATGAATTATTTACAACGCAAACCGTAGAAGACATGTGCAGTGACGCTCCTTACAATCCGACGCAAGGGACTACCATAGAAATGTAAGTGTGTATAATTAGAATTTATATATGGATGGGGTGTAGTATCTCGTCAAATAGATAATCGCCAAAAATGTCAATCAATGTTATTTTGATACCCCATTATGCTAAAATCGAAATTTTATGGCATTCATTCCTCGAACCAAAGATATCTTCACATAATGGGGATCTGTCTGTATACTCTGTATATGTTTTAAAAGCATTATTCCTTTAAGGTCCGATGAGGATTTGACACGTGTTATACAATCTTTTGAAGAATCTCGGAATACGGGGGATATACTGAACAGTCAACAATGTCACACATCCTCCACCATGGACCTGTACGTCCCCGGAATTGTATGAAGAACGTGATACTGCAGCATTAACCGCAATTAGTCTTTTCAATGCGATTGACCGTGGCGAATTATTTTCAACGCAAACCGTAGAAGATATTTGCAGTGACGCTCCTTACAACCCGACGCAAGGGACTACCATAGAAATGTAAGTGTCTATAATTAGAATTTTATATATATATGGAGAGTTGTAGTATCTCGTCAAATAGATACTCGCCAAAAATGTCAATCAGTGTTATTTGGTTATCCCCATTATGCTAAAATCGAAATTTTTATGGCGTTCACTCCTCGAACCAAAGATATCTTCACATAATGGGGATCTGTCTGTATACTCTGTATATGTTTTAAAAGCATTATTCCTTTAAGGTCCGATGAGGATTTGACACGTGTTATACAATCTTTTGAAGAATCTCGGAATATGGAGGATATACTGATCAGTCAACAATGTCACACCGAAATAATGTAAGTGTTTTTCGATCTTTTTGGGATAAGAAGACACAATATATTTTCATAAATTATTAAATGAAAGAAATCAGTACAATAAACAACGCAGAATATATCGTTACAAATATACGAACAAAAACATTATAATATACAACGAGTACGTACAATTGGAAAACGGTTTTTTATCTGTCTGCATACCATTTCATCGTTTCGGCGAGTGTGACACGGGTCAAATAAATTAAAAAATTTATAAATTCTTTATCATTTGACATATGCATGAGAAATGAGACGCAGTACATTCGCGAAACATTAGTAAAATATCCTTGCATGCGAAATGGGGTCCACACAACTTCGGGAATATGTAAAACTGAGCGAGAAAATTTTACAAAATAGGATCACTCCAGGGTTGAGTACGAGTGAATCAAAAAGTACAGGCGCTGTCTATTTTTTAAAAATAGACAGCGATCCAGTGAATCCCTTCATTACCGATGATGTCTGTGTTCACAATAAGACTACCGCATTCTCGCGTACTTGGCAAAACTCAATGTTTCATTCTTCGCAAAACACGCCGATAAATTTGGAACGTGTGACTCGCTCCATTACTTTCTGAAGTGTATTAGCATCCATTTTAAAAGTCAGTGATAACGCTTCTAAATCTATCTACTTCTATTAGGGCTTGCGATTCGAGATATACTAGTACACTAATAGGAGCGTCTATAGGCTTGGCGAATTCCAGCCGCACTGAGATGTTTCCGCTCTGCTGTGGTGTTAAATGGTATTTACGCTAGCAGATAAGTCAGGTGTAATGTCAAACGGTAAATGTTAAATTGATCAATGAATTCTTCCTGCGTTACCCCATTACCAAGCTCATCACAATCACCTGCAATATGGGTCAGATTACTATAGGCTCTGGCACAAAGCGGTAACACAGCGTCTGATGAATAGTCCGTACCATTGTTCCACCCAAAGCAGTGCCATTAACGTATAGAGTTTATTTTTAAGTCCGAAATTCTCGAATTAAAGGCACTCTTTTTATATTTTCCATTCACCGAAGCGTGGTCCTGCATGCCGATTAATATCCTTTAGGAAGATTTCCCAGGGCAATGTTTTCTATCTGCTTCGATGCCAACCCTGCAGGAACCGTATATAGTTTGATCTGCACTCTGTTAATAGGATATTTCACTGTAGCGTTTAGTAAATTTTTTCTCAATTTCTTGTTGTTTTGGTGAACTTAATTCACTCGCCGTACGCGGAGGTATGTGTCCATAATGGAACCACAACGGACTTTGCACCTCTTCTTGATTCACATCCAGATTTAAGCAGATCTCAGGACTCGTGCGGGTGAGCTTTATTTTCATATCCACCCCGTTCACAAGCAACTTCTCATGGAAAGTGAAATCTGTGTGCAACCGTCCAAAACACTCGTATATTTTTTTTAGAATTTTAAATTTGTCCTTTATACTATTTCATCTTTAGCTTGATAATATCCCTCCGCACTTAAAAAGGTAGCCTTCGCTTCTTTGGAAAAGTTGAGGACATTTCCAATAGGCTCGTAGATGATAGTACCCCGTGCCTGCCGATATGTTGGTCTGATTTAAATATACGTCACACTGGTTGAATATGGCGTGCAGAAAGTTTGTTTCAGGGTATACAGCATATTTGTCATCGCAGACCGTTCCATCAGAATGGGCTATACGTAGCTTAGCGTACATGTGCACACAAGCTTGGATCAAAAAGTAAGGACCTGAGCTGGGTATCACGAATTCTATAGGTGCACTCGGGGAACTAATTGTGTTTAAAGGGTTAATTGTAATAAAGTCACTGTGCTCAATAGAAACTTGGGTTGGCGGGAGCTCAAAAAAGGACAGCTCCGATTTACAGCATTGTGAACTACATGGGTGGATGAAGCGTGCCATGGCGAAATAGTGACTCCTCTCTCGACAAGTGGTAAACAAACTATGATTCATGAGATCAATATCCTTAGCTTATATCAGTCAAAAAGTGGTCAACCATAGGTTCATTCGCTTACAGCATTTCTTTTTTGATAGCCTTTTACGTTTAATACCACGTGACCCCTTCTTCTTCCGGGGAGCCCTCTTCTTCTTCCCGCCACCACGCATTTTTCTCTTTGCATCTTTGATGATTTCGTTCCGTGTACGCTTTAAATGTTTTTTAGAGCTTCTTTAGGTTTAGCCACGGCCAATATGTCTTCTGCATGTTAAGGGCCTGATTGTAGCGCTTTCCTTCCAAGGTTCTGGCACCCCTCTTCAGCAAAGGAACCCGTACGTAGTATGGATGAAAAAATGGATCCAAGTCCACTACCGCGCTGGTATCGCATCCCTCGATAGACGGTGAAAGGCTTTTTCTATTTATAACTCAGTGCGTCGAAAGTGTAGCTTCACTGTTAAGCTCCCGTTACCGAATGGGAAGTTTTCGCCCTCAATCGTTCTTATATATATTGTGATATTGGTTATAAATTAGTTGCGACATTCATTCACATAATGGGGTCTGTCATGTGTAATACTCAAACTCCTTCCTCTATGGTTGGGGATGTGAGCAATGCGCAGCAGGCGTGCCTGGGTATCCCCAACAAACTGGTGCTCCACTATATTACTGTAAATATAGCACATGCCTGGGACCTTTCAGCCAATTTCTCCATCTTCAATTGATACATTAATCTGGACAAGTTATACTGTGTCTCGTGAAATGTGTCTCTTTGGAGGGCGCTATATCGGCCGTTGGTTAGAATTTTGAACTTTCTATGTTCTTTAAGACGTCTGTTAGTCTTTGATTTTAGGATTAGTGTATGTGCAGGGTTTTTTACGATTTCATATACTAAATCATTCGTAAGGTTTGAGTTTCTTAAACTTACGTTTAAGCCTCTCACAACATCCTCGGCCGAACCATATTGACCCGGCCTTAGTCTTACTTCTGTACTGTAATACCGTGCAATCTTAGTCCGAGCGATGCGCATAGTTTCATCCATAGCTACCCCAGCTTTTTCACACTCGTCAATGTCTCTAAGAATCGTAAAAAACGGTTCTTTATGTTCAATATTTAAAAAAGACGTTGTCCAGCTGAATTTCGCATATCCCCACCTCATACGAATCACGACCCAATTCAATGTGCCCATGGAGTTCTGTTACAAAGTTTGGCTAGCGTGTTGTTAGGGTGTACAGAAGGGACGAGGAGGACGGGTGTGACGTAGAAATGGTTAGGAGCCATGTTGCATACTTTTAAGCTTCATTATTGCATCAGCTTTTATATAGTGTTGAAGCTTTCTGGGTACCCTAGCCATTTCACCAGGTACATTTTTCTCCTTCCTGAACCTTTGCTTCCTAAAATTTTCTCAATTTTAAACACATTTTTTTTCTAAATTAAACGCAACTTTCTGCAATTCCTCGCGGTAAAAGCCTCCTGAGATTTCTCCCATTCAAATCTTCAATGTATACTCATTATCTCATATCTCACCTTGGTCTCACAGCCCTAACTTTAAAAATCTCGCGTGTCCATCCTTGCTCAAACGCTTTGCGAATTTTTCCCCGAACGCGACAGCCTTACATAATCATTTGATTTTGAAGCGCGCAGAGTGTGGTGGTGGTGGTGGTGATCCATCTCTTCTCGGGAGCGTACCTCTTTCTAAAACTTCGTTAGGTGTTGCCCCAATCGTGCGATGGTGTGAGCGGTTGTAGGATGATGCCAATGATTCCAGAATGTCTAGAAATCTGTATGTGTTTTTATGTGTAAAATAACGGTGCATGCGTTCCTTTATGGTGCGCTGAACTCTTTCAGCTAAAGAAGCCTTATGTATAGAATTGGTTGTGTAATAGCTGATATTAAACTCTGTCAACATATTCTGAAAAGCACGGCCTATAAACTCCTTCCCCATATCCGTACAAAAATAGCCAGGAACCCTGTTTTATTTTAACATTAGCGTTTTGGTTTTGGTGGCTTTAGCAACTGTTTCAGGTGATTTATTTTTCAGAGGAACTAGCCACAGATATCTAGAGAATACGTCTATTATGAATAGAATGTAGCGGTAACCATCGTTATACACAGAATATCTTTGCATGTCTGTTAAATCTGCTTGCCAAATAGAATCAATCGAGGAAGCCGTTGTCTTCGCTGTTTTAAACCTTTTTCTCACAGGCTTATGAAGCGTATAAGCGTTCTGCTCCCTCAAAAATCTTTCAACATCTTTTTTTCCTACTCCGTAAACACTTCTGTACAGTCTATCTACGCCGCCGTAAGAGGATGGGGTAGAAATGTCATAATAGCGTTAGTTAATACGTTAGCCATTTTGCGTATTTTAGAGGCACGTGGGTAGGGTTGGTTTAACCTCTTCTTGCTCCTCTTCAAAGGTGTTACGCCGGGGTGACGGCGCCTTCAATTGTGTCACAGGCGTTGCATGTTCCAAGTCTTTTAACCTGTTCAGATTTCCTATCAACGTTTAGGGACATTTATTTGTTGTAGTCTTGCTTTAATATGCTTCCTCCTGATGGTGATGGCCTATCCCCTTTTCACCAGATCATGGACAATGTCCACTATTCGATCCCTGTACCTTTGATCCTTCCACAATGATCTCCGCTGTATCGGTCCATTGTATGGCGGGATCCTCATTCAATAGATTATAAAGACTTAAGCCTTTACTCCTCAATGTAAGGGAGGGTATTTTTTAATACATGTTCGATATGTTGTGTGGCTAATCTTTTTTGGTTGGTCAGCTGTGTCGTCGGGTACAGATCCTATGTCGCCATCGTCCCCTGCTGTGCCTAATAACCACAGGAATCTCTGTAGGGCTCTTATAATTTTCGTACTCGTGAAGAATTTCTGCAGAGCTTCTTGGTATAAGATTCTTTTCTCATCAGGTGTTTTTTCACTGTTTAATAGGGCTAACAATTCGCTTTCCATTCTTTTAAGTCTGCTTTTACGGGATCTAGATACGTGTCTGGATTCCTTTGCAGTGAGGCGTACACCTCGTGGGGAATCACTACCACTTTCTTCATTATTTAATCTAGTCAGTAAAGGACCCAAAACTGAAAATAAGATGGGGAGAAATGACCCTCCTGTTTGTACAATAATTCGTTTTTTTCGCTACAGTTTGGCTTTTACGAGCGAGTGCACGTATTATGTCTTGTAGCGGCGTAGGCGAGCCTTCTGATGGGTTTTCATTGATACATTGCAATTTATAACGTTAAGACAGATTTCACAGATGCATTTTAAAAAAGTCGGCATCGATATTTTTAATAAACATCTGCTGCATCGCCCGAGGCAGCTCGATGATAGATTTTATTAATTCACGGTATTTCTTTAGTCTCTTTGTCATTCTGGAATATACACCGTTTCAGGCTCGTTTGGAAATATATTCGTTCGCAGAAGCACTCTAAACGTGTTTCGCGGATGAAGGTCGCAAAGCAAATATCCTAACGCGTGCTTGTAGCTCCCTTTATAAACTTCCAAAACTCCTTACGCTGATTCGGAACATTTGATTGGCTAATACCCCAATTTGTGATACATCTCTACGTTGCGCGAATAAGACTAGATATTGCGTATTTAACGACACATCGCGCATGTATCTATTTTGAAAAATAGATTCTGATTGATGAAGAACACGCTTATGTTAAGATGGTGGAGAATACTGTAAATGTCTCGGCAAACGTTTTATATCCATCTCCAAACATGAGATCGTCAATTACAACGATTGTATGTTCATTTCCCTTTAACGAATTAACGTCATATACGCCTTTGTGGAACAAAAATATCATCTTGGTACTCGTTGAACACTGATTGATACGTCGATAGCACCATATAACTTTATGCACAAATTTCGAGAACATCTCCCCCTTTTCTTTAATGATTTTAAGCATAAACACAGTTTTACCACATCCTGTAGGTCCAGATATAATACATGTGGATGGCTCGTGAATCTGAATTTTCTACAGAGTCCATTTCTAACACGTCACACTCCTAAGTGAGTCATTTACAAAATATTACAGATTTTGAGTGCTGATCCTTATATTTCTTCTCCCACAGAACCGTGAATGACGATGAGGTAGAGCAGCCCATCATTACGGATGACCTCGACGACAGTGTAGTTGTGATCTCCTCCCCTGAACCCTCACCAGCGATACCGGTAACACGTCCAAAGCGGAGGTATGAGATACCCACGTCAGGTATAAAGCGACCGAAATACGCGTCTGTTGCAGCGGTAATAGATCCCCAACCCTCAACCTCTTACGCAACAACACCCCCAGCAGCACCTAATATATCCCCTTATTCATCCCGCCCCCCCGTTCTGTTGAGGAGGTATAACGCTGGAATTGGTGCGATCCGCAGCCCCACACCCCAGCCTTGACTAGAAATCGGTATAGAGTCAAGTCAGGATCGACCCTAGAGTCATGTATAGCAGTGGAATTGAGCGCGGACTACGCCGGGTTGTAGAGCATATTATAGAGTTTGCTCTTCAGAATCGTGACGAGCGTGAAGTCAGGACGAGTCTGTCCTTTGGATTCGGGTCAGATGACGGTGATGTAGACGATTATTGGGTGATAGTGCCATTTAGACGTTAGGCGGCTGAAGATGTAGAATATATATTAGGGCGTATAATGCAAGCCACCCAAAGTAGTATAGCCTTCAATATGGACAACTTCACAGTAAATATTGACCATGTATACCGTGTTGCGGTCATAGTGCCATACCGTATACTCTTAACTTCAATTCTCAAGCTATTTATAGACGGCATATAAACGTCGATCGTGTTGCGGCTTTATAGCAGTACTCTTAGCACGTATGTTTACTGTACAAAATACACGAACTCAAAAAATTTGGTTGCCTACAGTCGTGGAGCATGCCCGTAAACTAGCTGTAGACTGTGAACTTGAATCTGACTGTAGTATGGGTCCTGAAGAGCTGAGAAGGGTAGAACAGGAAATGAATGTCCGCATAGTTGTGTTTGGTTGGATGATCGTCGTAGGACTGTGTATGTTTTTAAAAGCTGGTGAGAGATCGTACAAGGCCCTACTTATTTTAGGATTGTCAGGGACAACGTATCTCCCCATCCGTAATATAAGGTGGCTTTACGCGAGTTATGACAAAAGTCGAAAATATGGAGACATCATGATTTGTGTAAGGGGTGCCTCGAGTTTGCGGATGATATAGTGAGACATTGTAAAGAATGTCACATGGTATGTGAGCAGTGTAAAAGCACCAAATGTGAAAGCCGTGTAGTTGAAGCTGAGAAGAGAGACTGTGATGTGTGTAGACGCACATTTTTCAATAATAGCTGTTTTGATTTCCATAAATCAATTGGCACGTGCAGAAAATGAGAATCTGTGAATGTGGTATGTTTCACACAATGGATAATTGGGGAAAATTTAAGCACAAGTGTGACGTAATTCACTGTCCTACATGCCAGGAGGAATATAAGGCGGATGGAGTAAAATGTATGTTATATGAAAGATGCTAAGCCTAAAAATAACCCTTGTATAACTGTATACTACGATATAGAAACATATACGAACGCTGAAACCAAAGAGGTAATTCCACATTTACTTGTGAGCCAGACTATCTGTGATGAGTGTATGGATATCGAATGTGACGAGTGCCCAAATGTGGTAAACGACAAACGTTTTTAAAACGAATGTCAGAGATAGTCCTGTGAAACTATTTGTGTCCTATATTGTCAAATTAGCCGACAAGTTCAAAAAAATGACTGTGTATTCTCGCCCATAACGGGGCAAAGTTTGACACGCAGTTCCTTTATAAGGAGTTGCTTGAACACGAATCCTCTGAGATATTTACAGGTGATCCATTGAAAAGAGGCAACAAATTAATACAGATGCAGATAAGAGGCAATGTACAATTTAAAGATACTTTATTATTCACACCTTGTAAATTAGCAAAGCTACCCAAGGTGATGGGAGTAGCAGCTGAAGTTTCCAAAGGATACTTCCCTACACTTTCCTCACCAGCGAGACTTTAAACTACGTAGGCCCACCACCCCCCAACATTATTTTGACTGTATGGATGAACGTGAAGACTTTGATCGATACTACGACAGTTTTAATGAAAGTAACCCTTATAATATAGCTGATGAATGTGAGCGTTATTGCGTGAATGATGTGCGCGTGCTTAGAGTATGTTTCCAGCCTTTAGAAGGATGTACATAGCCCGTTTCAAATGCGATCCACTGCAAGTCGCAACCACCATCGCATCATTATGTTTTACGGTGTTCAAGAATAACTTCATGCCTAAAGACACCTTAGCCATTATTCACCGAAACAATCCCCGCAGTTACGGGCACAAGGCTATTTACTGGCTCATACACCTACAGCAACAGACAGGTGTATCATAAAGCACGCCTGCAACACGGGTGAAGTACCCATTAAGATTAATGGACGTGTTTTTTGGGTTGATGGGTTAAGTGAAAACCGTGTCACTGGTGTGAAACTGTGTACTCCTTTAACGTTGCTGGTGGCATGGATGCCCCCGTCCTGAGTGCGGAGTCACCGGAGATATCCACGGTAGGTCTCCTGCCGACTGTCTTGCATCGACCCGCACCCGCGATCAACTTATAGGATCACAGTTCACTCACAAAGTCTTGTGGGAGCATGAATATGATGCACGGATGGAGACAGACGAGGTGTACCTTGAGAAATAAAAGCGATCAAGCGTTCAATGGTACTGGATCCTCTCAAATGTGGTGATAGCTTGTTTGGAGGACGTACAAATCCTTTCAGACTATACTTCCCACCTACGGAGGGCGTGAAGCTCCATTACTACGATTTCTGTTCTTTATACCCATACGTGATGAAGAGCAATCCGTACCCCGTGGGCGCTCCTGAGAAACTGGTGGGACCTAGCCTACCCTCCATCAATGAATTTTCAAAAATTTGAATGATCGTTACTTTGGGATCTCTTTCGTAGACGTACTCCCCCCACGCAATTTATGGATGCCGATCTTACCTGTCGTTATCGACGACAAGCTCATGTTTCCCCTGTGCGTGAAGTGCGCGGAAGAGGATAACGGCGAATGTAACCATATACCCCACCAGCGTAAGATCAGAGGCGTATATACAAGTCCTGAGTTGGCCCTAGCCGTGCGCATGGTTATAGAATACTGAAGATACATGAGGTGTGGAGGTTTCAGAAGCTACCCAACCTTTTCACACCATATATAAACACCTTTTTGAAGGATAAGGTTGAGGCATCAGGGTATCCGCGAGGAGTTGATACCGAAGATGAAAAGTCTGCCTATATTCAACGTTACCGCGACCGCGAAGGTATACAACTTGATCGTGTCCAAATTGTAAAGAATCCTGGCAAGCGCTTTAGTGCAAAGTTGTCTAAACAGTCTATGGGGAAAATTTGCGCAGAATACCGGCAGAGGGAGCATTCATTTGGCACAAAGTTATAGCGATGTCTGGGATTATGCCAATGCCCCCGATAAAGAGGTCATGGAGATCGTAAATGTAGGTAATACTTACGTAATAAAGTACAACAACACTGAATTTGCCACAGATACCTCAAGGGTTACAAACATACCTGTGGCCAGCTTCACAACAGCCTACGCCCGTATAAAACTTTGGGGTCTATTGCATTCTCTTGGCGGAGAGTATTGTATGCCGATACAGATAGCGTGATATTCACAGAGAGGGAGGTGAATACATGCCCACTATTGGGGAGTTCCTCGGCGAGCTCACTGATGAGATCAAGGATGAGTATGGGGACAACGCATACGCCGACTCTTTTGCCTCAACAGGACCTAAGACTTATGGGGTACGGGTCAGGGTGGGGGAGGAAATGAAATATATCGTGAAGGCAAAGGGTATTACGCTCAACCATGCGAATCGGGAGGTTGTTAACTTTGAGTCGTTGAAGGATCTAGTATGTTTGGATGAACAACCTCCCCAACTAATTGTAGGCACCCACAATTTTCGGGCGCAGAAGCTGGGGGCGTGAAGGAACTTAGGGGTACGATGGTGTGCCGTAACACCTATAGGAAACGTTACCAGTTACCTGGTACCTATGATACCGTACCCTTTGGATACCAATGATGCTTCTAACTCACACGTCTTGTATATAATCGTATCTATTTGTAATATATATATATATATATATATATATATATATATAACTTGAATATCTCGTTTATTAAATCGTATTTGTAAATATATATAACTTGAATATCTCGTTTATTAAATCGTATTTGTAAATATATATAACTTGAATATCTCGTTTGTTAAATAAATCATGTTTCAAATAGCGTTTCACTTTCTCCTTTGTGTGTGTGTGTGGGTGTGTGTGTGTGCAGGTGAAAGTTCTAAGCTCCGCCCACTGTAAGACAGTGAGTCATGCTACTATCTGGGAGTCCCTGCGTGGTCAGTCGACCGCAGTAAGCCCGAGAGATCAGACGTGTATTCAGATCAGACGTGTATTCAAATGGCTACCTTTAATATTGCTTGCACAACGTTTACGAAATGGTATTCAGTAAAGTGCCAGGATGTGGTGGATACCGAAAAACTTCCTATTCCTCCCTCCTATGCCTCTTTTAAAAACACATTGGATTGTGCGAAGTTCCAAGATGTACAAATACTCTACGGATGTTCTGGTGAGACCGTTGAAGGCTTTCGTTGCACAGACGATGTGCTGAAGTATACTGCAGAGCTAAACTTTATAAAGTCTCACATACACCGTGAAGTAAAAGAAACAACGCGTGCAGAAGAGAAGCAGCAGGTATGGATAATGAGTCTTGCTGATGGGTGGTGTGACAAGCGGTATTACGTCATGCTACACCATGTCGATTACTCATACCCTACGACTGGAAATGTGAATCTCGTGATCATGGACAATCTTAAGTATTTTTATCACTATATTAACGTATATCATGATGAGGTTCGTAGTGAGGGTGTGGCTAGTGCCGCGTGAATTTTTAACAGAGTTTAGAGACGAGTATCGTTTGATGGGCAGAAAGGAAAAATATGAACATATGTTCCTCTCAATAGTGCGCCGGAGTGTGGAGATATTTAGTAAAACATAAAATGTTCCTAGTTCTTATCCAAAATGTCTGGTGCGTAGGCTGGTAGTGATATTCTTGTACCGGTACAACAATTCGACTCGCGGAACAAGCCCATTCACGTATCATCGAGTCAGCCGCCCGTCGAACCATTCCTGCCTACCTGCGTGCCTCACACGGCTCATAGTTATCTCAGAGCTTGAGCCGAGTGGACGTGCGCTCCTCGAATACGATGGAACTTCCTTTGAGCAGCATTCTCAACGCCTCGTACGATGTGTCCGTGACGAAATCGTTGCGCGTGTTCAGGCGTAATTCCGGTACCATTAGCTATGTACTGGAAACGGAATGTAGACCGACAAACAAACGGGTTTATTTAAGTGTCGAGGAGATGAATAGAATCTTTGTGATAGTTGAGAAGTGGAGTGAAGATCGTTATAAAATACCTGCTAACGTAGGTACAAGAAGAGAGCAGATTAGTGACGCACCCTCATACGCCGTTGTATGTACGTTGTGTATAAATAACGATCGGCCGTGCATTGATATACGGTTGATGTGGAAGAATGCTTTTGATAATAACGCTCTTATTCCTACGCGAAACCGTTTCATCCTCGACAGAATGTTTGAAATCGTCGGATTCCGTAAACTGAAACTTATATTAGACGCGCGTGTTACGGATATGTTTTATTTTGATACAGTACTTGAATACGCATACACCGCTCTGCTCGATGGGTTTACCGAGTGTAGGGCTGGTGAGAATGGTCTAGTGCTGGATGTTTATTTAAAAAGTTTAGACTCTTTGAAATACCATGAACTTTGGTACAAAGCAATTGATCGGTACAAGGCTGAGCTCACCTACACCGTTCACCCTGAAGAACTATTTCTTTATATAACGCGCAGTTTGTCGTAACGATTTAGAAGATTATTTCAATTGCCGCTATGTTGAGTGAGTTCACGATTGAAAAGCTCGAGTCGGTAGAAATAAACCCTCGATTGGAAAAGCGTTCTTATAAACTTGTGTTTAATAATGTAGCTAACGATGAACTCTTTGTGCGTGCTTTTGATTGTATTCTAGACGTATTTAAAGATGACTTACCAACCGGTTGTAAAGTGGGAACAAAAATAGTACTGAACGATATGAAAGCCCTTCATATCGAATACAGGTTTCCCTATACTTTAAGCGGTGAAATATTATTAAGCCGCATATACTGCGTAATGCAGAGCAATAATGATGTAATTGTAAACTCGATTAAGACCGAGTTTAGTATTTTGAAAAAAAGTGAATTGTATTTATATTTTGCTTGACATTTCTCCTGTACTGATTATACGCATATTTCTATTGAAATGTATATTTATTTCTATTTGAAAAGTATATTTATTTTATAAATATATCTCCATAATTGTGTGTGTGTGTGTGTGTGTGTGTGTGTGTATATTTCTTCTGTACTGTTATGTACATATTTCTATTGAAGTGTATATTTATTTGAAATGTATATTTTATTTTATATATATCCATAATTGTGTGTATATATTTCCTGTACTGTTATATGCATATTCCTCAAATGTATATTTATTTTCTATATATTTATAATAAAAAGAATGATGCAATGTTGTTTTACTTAATTGTTATGCCTTCTACTACCGGTATTCGAAATATAATAATGTATACAGTGGTATTGCGGTATCTGGCAACATTTAAGCCTTCTAAGCCAACTGGTTGATTAGGCGTATATAATAATGTATACAATAATACTGCTAAAAGAGGTATCTGGCAACTCAAGCCATTTACAGCCAAATGGCTGATTAGGCGTATATAATAATAATGTATACAATAATACTACTAAAAAGAGGTATCTGACAACTCAAGCCATTTACAGCCAACTGGCTGATTAGGAGTCTATAATAATGTATACAATGGTATCGCGGTATCTGGCAACTCAAGCCATTTACGCCAACTGGCTGATTAGGAGCCTATAAAACAACGCCTACTCGGCTGAAGTCTTAATGTGCACTTGGCTCCTGCCAGGTGAACACCTCTCCTCCTTTCTCTCCTTTCTCTTGGGGGATAACGCCGCCTCCAAGTTTCCCCCCCACCCCCTTTGCAACACCCACCACTCCCTCCCCCTTTGCAACAATCACCCTCCCCCACTTTGCAACAACCCCCCTTTGGAACAACCCCCACCCACCTTTGCAACATTACATAATAACCTGCAACATTCTTGCACTCTCCCCTTTTGCGGCTATACTACTAAAGAAAATTAAATTATCACGTCATAAAAATAAGGAAATTACTTTAAAAAATTTCCAGAAGTTTCATCAGCAATGAAATTCTCAAGTTTATTTGCAAAATAAACATTGACTTGGCAATTGTTCTACAACAAACCGCCAACTGCAAGATTTTATATATATATATATATATATACATATATATATATATATATATATATATAAACCCGGGCAGATTTCCAGTATAAATTTGTATTTTTATAATTCATTTGATCTTGTGCTAAAAATCGATATTTTTCCTTACAAATCTGTATGCCTCTTGTTAATCCTTTAATTTTTAATTTTTATTTTTACTTCTCTGTTTATTGCATATATATATATATATATATATATATATATATATATATATATATATATGTGTGTGTGTGTGTGTAGATATGTATGTATATATATATATGTGTTTGTGTGTATGTATGTTATTTATTTATTTATTTATTTATTTATTTATTTTTCTGTAACCTATATATAGGCCGTAACCTTTTATGTACTTCAGTGTTCCTGAGGATGTCATTAGACGAAAGCGCTTGAGCACCTTTTTGTGTTTCCTTTCCTTCGTGGTTTTATTCATCATAAATATTTTTCACGTGTTACTTTCGTGAAATAATTTTCATATATATATATATATATATATATATATATATATATATATATATAATATATATATATATATATATATATGAGAACAGTGCTTTATCTGATGATCCAACAGAAGTATCTGAAATATTAACAGCTCAGTAGGAATCATCTTTCAGTATCCCCAAAACTGACAAATTGATATGCGATAGAAACGCGTTCTTTGAAGAAGAACCACAAGGGGAAAGTATAACGGATTTCGACTTTACGACGGATGATATTACGCAAGCCATAGGGAAACTAAAAACACACTCAGCGGCAGGACCGGATAAATGGAATGCCACACTGATCAAAAACTGCTAGAATGCAATCGCTGAGCCCCTATACTGGATATGGAGACGATCGCTAGACACGGAGAAATACCGGGCATCCTGAAGACCGCGAACATAGTCCCACTATATAAAGGAGGAGATCGATCCAAGGCCAAAAACCATAGGCCACTATCGCTTACATCCCATCTCACTAAAATATTTGAAAGAATAGTTAGACAGAAAATCTATGACTTTTTGGAAACTCAGAAAAAATTCAATGATAACCAACACGGGTTTCGGTCAGGCAGATCATGCCTATCACAACTAATGGAACACTACAACAACATTATTGATTCACTGGAAAGTAATGAAAACTATGATGTACTATACACAGACTTTGTCAAAGCGTTCGACAAGTGTGACCACGGAATCATAATACATAAACTGAAATATATGGGAATAACAGGAAAAGTAGGGAAATGGATATATAATTTCCTTAGTGAGCGGCGGCAAGTCGTTACAGTACAAGGAGTATCTTCATCAGAATCAGAGGTCCTCAGCTCGGTACCACAAGGAACAATATAGCTCCACTACTCTTCATAATCATGCTAACTGACATAGATGAGGACGTTACCAGAGACAGCACAGTAACATCCTTTGCGGATGACACAAAGATCAGTAGAAAAATAAGAAACCCAGAAGACATAGGATCTCTACAAACCGACATAAACAGAATCTACGAGTGGACGGAAGACAACAATATGAAGTTTAACACCGAGAAATTTCAGCTATTACGGTACGGAAAAAGAGAAGACCTAAAATCCATGGAATATTATACCCCAAATGGACAGGAAATTCAGAGAAATTCCAGAGCAAAAGATTTAGGGGTTGTAATGACAGATGATGCGAAATTTGAAACACAAAATAAGATAGCAGTAAACAGAGCAAAGAGAATAACGGGTCAGATATTGAGAACCTTTAAACGAAGGAATAGGAATGTAATGATTCCTCTACTGAAAACCCTGATAATACCCAAATTGGAATACTGCGGTCCTAACATCCCCATATAAAAAAGAAGACATTAGACAGCTAGAAGGGATCTAGAGAAGCTTCACAGCCAAGATCAATGGGTGCAAAGAACTAAATTACTAGGAAAGGTTACGCGAACTAGACCTATATTCACTGGAAAGGAGGAGAGAGAGATACACCATTATTTACACTTGGAAAATAATGGAGAAACTAGTCCCTAATCTTACTCTGAACCCTATAACTCCCCAAACAACGGTGGAAAGTAGAAACGGTAGACTGTGTCGTATTCCCAAATTGAAGGCGAGATAGAGAACATCCTTAACCCTGAAAGAAAATAGTTTTGTAGTGAGAGGACCAAAATTGTTTAATCAGCTGCCCAAAGACCTAAGAAACACGAAGGGAGTTGCAGTGGAAATCTTCAAAAGAAGACTAGACGCCTGGCTCACAACAATTCCCGATGAGCCGGGCGTACCTGGCTACGTGAGGTGGAGAGCGCAAGAATCAAACTCACTACTTCACCAGGCCAACTCGAGAGGAGGGGCGACAAGCTTAGCCTTCGCGAAATGAGAAATCATCGCGCGAAACCTTTGTAAGGTTTTATATATATATATATATATATATATTAGTGATGTAGCGGATGTCATTTTTTTCACATCCGCGGATGCGGATGCGGATGAGGATGTTTGATTTCAACATCCGCGGATGCGGATGCGGATGTCTACATTTTCGTTATTTTTTAGGATATATTCGAGATTTGTTGTGTTTAACGTATATAATAAGTTATTATATAGAGAGAGCTGTAGCTATAATGTAGTATAATTGATTAATTGTACAATAATTGCTGTACTTTTCTCTGAACATATAAAATAATATCAAGCATCTAACTAATATAGAAATCAATTAGTGAATTCGTCTGCAAATAAATTCGTTATATTTTGTTGAGTTTCAGCCACAATTAGAAACCATAATTGTGTTACCAGGATGCGGGACGTGAACCCAACTCAAATGCACGGTATGCACCCCACCGACCTCTTTCCCCAACCTCCACCCTTATAGAAAGAGATCTTTAATTAGCTTGATAACTATTTATATTAAGTTTAAAGTTTTATTAGGCATATTTATAAATGAGTAATTCAAATAAAGTAAACTAAGATGTTCATCGTTTAATGTTCAAACTTAATTATAGGAAGGTTATGCTTAAGGAACATTAATTTTTCTGCCTTTTCTGCTGCCAGTCTGTTTCTCTTTTCATCATATATTAATCCAGCACTGCTAAATAATCTCTCGCTTGGTACGTTTGTTGGAGGACAGGCTAAATGTTTCCTTGCAAGTTTACTCAAGTATGGATAGATATTCTGCGTATTTTTCCACCAACTAATAGGATTGTCACATGCAGCCAGGCGTTTTTCTTGGTGATAGCTCTCGATCATTTTTACTACATCTTTTGACATCGCGTAGGTCTCGTCATTGCTGCTTGACTCAAGAAACTGAGAGAGAGATTCTGTGATAGATTTGCTTGTTGAAGGTGTTGGTTCTGTCACTGAAACTTTTATTCTTTTGGTGGGTGGCGAAGCGACAGATTCAAGAGATTGAAGCTCTTCAACTGCTTTGCCAAGTGATGATTTAACTCGTTCTAATGTACTAGGTGAAAATAACTTAGCTTTGTAACGTGGATCTAAGTAGGTTGCAAGAGAGTAACTTCATACAAGAACAGCCTCTCGTCTTGTCGCTTGCATCACTTTTGCGCACAATGAACTAGTTCTATTAATATAGTAGAATTTGATAATTTCCGCTTATTAATGACGTTTTATCTCAACGGTCCACATCCGCACGACATCCGCAGTCCAAAGTGCGGATGCGGACGCGGATGCGGATGCGAGAAAATGTGCGGATGTTCCGCGGATGTGGGTGCGGATGTGACCTACATCACTAATATATATATATATATATATATATATATATATTATTAATATTATATAGGCGCCTCGGTGGTGTAGTGGTTAGCGTCGCTGACTACGAATCCATCGGCCCCGGGTTCGAGACCTGACGGCAGCCGGCGCGCAGCAAAAACCAGCTGTTCATCCTTCCACACAATAAAGAAAGTGGTTGGTAGATAAATGGGTACCCTAGGTGGCCTAGTGGTTAAGAGACGCTGGGCTGCTGATGGGGCGTGGTTCGGATTCCACGTTAAACTGTAGGTCTAAGGTGGAGTGAAAAGCTTGACCTTCGTCAGAATGAACAATTCGGGCGGAAGCTAACCAAAGGTTAACCAAAGGTTATATATATATAGAGAGAGAGAGAGGTATTCGTAAAGAGAAATATTTCGGTTATATTCGTTCTTATCGTTTGTACCATGCGTTGGATAGTTATGAAAAGTTTACCGTTCGTTTGGAAAAATATAACAAATAAAAAAAATTAGATTTACTCCAACATATAATGTGAAATGTCAAAGAATTTGAGGAAAATAAAAAAAAAGAAGTTAAAATGCAAAAGTTTTCGTACATTTATTTACAAAATTATTATTACTTTGTGTGTCCACCTTTTGTTTGAATGACTTCAATGATTCGTTTTGGCCATTTTTCTTCAAGGTTTTGACATCTTTCAGTAGAAATTTTAGCCCCATTCTTCTAAAGAAAATTGTTGCAATTCATTCAGATTCGAAGGGTTTCTCTTGCGGACACCTTTTTTCAAATCAAACCATAAATTCTCGATTAAAAGGGCCACTCGAGAAGCTTGAAATTCTTTTGTTGGAACCATTTCATGTTGCTATTACTTTCATGTTTTGGATCGTTATCTTGTTGCAGTACCCAATCGCGACCCATTCTTCCTCTAAAATTTACTGATATTTCTTCGAATTCAATTCCATTGATGACAACAAGCTTTCCTGAACCAGAAGCACTAAAGCATTCCCAAACCACCAACATGGTGATGTAGCAAGTATCACCCAGGGCCGTTTCCTGGCATAAGCAGACTAAGCGGCCGCTTAGGGCCCCGCTGCTACTAGGGGGCCCCTAGACAGGCTCCCACGTCATAGCTCAGTGGGCAAGAATAGGAATATAGCTGAAGTTATTATTATTATTATTATTATTATTATTATTATTATTATTATTACTGTCGTATTAATTAAAGTTTTTGTATGAGACAAATGTGATAAAACGGAGACAAACGAAACGTTTTGGTCGTTATGTGTAAATAACTATTGTGAGATCTTATTTCTGTATTATTTAACTTTATTCTTACTATATGCTTATACTTTTCTAAATGCTTAATTTTTCTAGTATTGTAAAACATTATTTCACTAATTTACTAATTATTAAGAGATTTTGTAACACTTTAAAACCTAGGATTATTTTCGTTATGTTTTCAAGTTTACTAATTCTTTTCTCATCTTTTTCAGATAATGTGAATTTTGTTGGTTAAAACCTAAATGGTCTGATTATTTGAATGTATTTGATTAACGTTACAATTATAACAATTATTATTATTATTATTATTATTACCATTATTATCATGATTATTATTATTTAGCAGATTAGTTGTGGTTAACTAGATGTGACTTCGTGCATCTTGGAAAATGAAACGACATTATCCATCAGGAGCTGAAAAATGGAAAAAGAAGAAAATAGAGGAGGAGAAGCTTTCCAGTAGCACAGGTGAGATGTGCCACTTGTATATTCTTATGATTACAGTTCAGGCAACTAGGTTAGGTAGACCATCAAGCTAGGCAAGTGCTGAGGAATCGTGTAGAGTAAGCTAGTCTCTGTAATATTTATAATATTTCGAAATGTGAAATTTAATGGATCACATCACCTCAAATTCTGTTCACACAGATCAATTATCAAACAAGATAAGAAAGATATTTAGCAAAAATTAACAGAATATGTAATGTTATGTTCTTCTCAGGAGCACTACTGAAATATTTGGAAAAGCCCTCCTCAGCAAAGCCTGATGAGCATCATGAGCCAACAGCAGGACCATCCTCTATGCAACCTCAAACACCAGTAGAAGTAGAGCCTGATGAACCAACAAGTGGCCCATCTTCTGTTCAGCTTCAAACACCACACACAGGCATTTCTACTGAGCAACAAGAACCAAGATCTGCTCCACCGCTTGATCCGTATGACTGGCCAGTTGTCCTGTCAGATGCCTTGAAGACAGATCTGGTGTCTCGAGGACCATTTCAAATCAGTCCAGATTTCACATTCCCTAAAAGAAAGGACGGTAGAAGCGTTCATCACCATTAAATGTACAGAACATTAATTAATGGGGAAAAAATAAAGCGAAGCTGGCTGATGTACTCTAGAAGGAATGATGCTCTTTATTGCTTCTACTGCAAGTTGTTTTCAAGGAAGTCGTACAAACTAATTACGGATGGACTTTCAGACTGGATAAACGTTGGTTCGCTTCTGAAAGGCCATGAAAATAGTTCAGAACATGCAGATAACATGGCAACATGGAAGGATCTGTAACTGCGGCTAAAAACTGGGAGGACCATTGACCAAACTGAAATGTCATTAATGGAAGTAGAGCGAAGACGCTGGCGAGATGTTCTCACACGTCTTGTAAGTATAATCCAATCACTGGCAGAGAGAAACCTTGCTTTCAGGGGGTCTTCCTCTACATTGTACAATCGAGACAATGACAACTTCTTGAAGGAGGTTGAGCTGCTTGCCAAATTTGATCCAGTGATGAAACAACACATCAGCAGAGTCGAAAGTGGCCAATATAGTCATTCAAGTTACTTAGGAAACATCATTCAAAATGAGCTCATTGGGTCCATTAGTAGGAAGATCTTGGATGCCATTGTTGCAGAAATAAAACAAGCTAAATATTACTCACTCATTTTAGACTACACTCCAGACATAAGCCACCAAGAACAGATGTCGATTATTATCAGAACTGTTAAAATGGGTGAAGTACCAGAAGTAAAAGAATACTTCTTGGGCTTTGTTGAGGCTTCAGAAAGTACAGGCCTGGGTTTATCAGTTCTGATTCTGAAGAGACTAGATGAACTGAATATTCACTTTGATGACTGCAGAGGACAGTTATATGACAACGGAGCGGTCATGAAGGGCAAGAGGCAAGAACAAAGGTGTTCAGGCAAGGTTATTAGAGAAGAACTGTCGTGCACTCTATGTTCCATGTGGGGCTCACACTCTGAATCTTGTAGTGGCTGATGCAGCTAAAGCTTCCACAGATGCCATCAGCTTCTTTGGCAACGTACAAAAATTGTACAACTTTTTGCAGCAGCTACACAGAGATGGACAATCCTAAAGAAGCACGTAAACATAACACTCAAGTCTTGGAGTGAAACCAGGTGGGAGAGCCGGCTTAAGAGCCGGCTTAAGAGCATTGAGGCCGTGCGATACCAGAGCCACAACATCAGAAAGGCCCTGTTGGAAGTCAGAAACAATGCCACAGATGCCATAGCCAGGACTGAAGCACAAGTACTTGCAGAGGAGGTAGGGTCTTATCGCTTTCAGATTTGCACAGTAGTATGGTATGACATTCTTCATGCAGTTAACCATGTGAGCAAACTTCTGCAGTCTCCTACAATGCAGTTTGATGTGGCAGTCAACCTCCTCACAAAAACAAAAGGCTCACTCACCAGCTACAGAAACACAGGTTTTGTTGCAGCACAAGTCGTAGCTAGGGACATATGTGAGGAAATGAATGTGGAGGCTGTGCTGAAGGAGAAGAGGCTCAGATCCACAAAAAAGCACTTTGCTTACGAAGCTCTTGACGAACCATTTACAGAAGCCTTAAAGAGGCTGGAAGTCAAATTTTTCAATGCGGTGGTGGATTGTGCCATCGGGTGAATAAATGAGATTCAAAACATTAGATGATGTGAGGGACATATTTGGGGTTCTCCTAAACTTCACCACAATGAACAAGGAAGACTTGTCCTGCAAGTGTGAAAAGCTCTCTAAGATACTGAGCTCTGGAGCTGACTCTGACATTGATGGAAGAGAACTGGCCCTCGAAATTAAGAACTTGCCGACTTTACCTTCACACAACATGACTGCATTGGAGCTTCTCTCCTTCATTCATCAGAAGCAACTGGAGGAACTATACCCCAATCTCTGGGTTGCACTAAGAATTGCCTGCACTCTACCCGTGACAGTAGCGTCAGCCGAGAGGAGCTTCTCTAAGATGAAGCTAATCAAGAACTACCTCAGATCATCAATGGGGCAGGATCGCCTCAGTGGCCTTGGTATCATAAGCATCAACCAGGACGTTGGCAGGGAGATTTCATATGATGATGTTATTGATGATTTCGCCCAGAAAAATCTAGGAGGCCAAAATTTTGAAGATACAAACTGTTCAGTATAACTGTTAGCTATTACACGATTGTATCGTAGAGTTAGTAATTGTTTGGTAGTTGATAATTGCATTATTTTTTTATACATAGTTCTGTGTCATTTATTCTAAATAATGTATAAGCTAATTTTCAGAAATTTCATGAAGAGTATTTTTTCTGTTTGTCTTCTGAAAGTACATATTTGTTGTTTTGGACATATATGTTTCATTAAAATTGTTTCATAATTGTTTTTTATTAACAGCCATTTTTTGTATGTGTGTGCTGAGGTGATGTAGTAAGGCGTGAGTTAGTGGATGGAGGGGTGGGGCCTCAAATGGGTATACTGCTTAGGGCCTCCTAATGGCTAGAAACGGCCCTGGTATCACCACCATGTTTAACCGTAGGAAGGATGTTTTTTCCTCGAATGCAGTATTTGATTTTTGCCAAACATACCTTGTTCGTTTTCCCGAATAATTCAGTTTTGGTCTCGTCCATCCAGAGAACTTTCTTTCATATTGCAAATCCATCATTTGGATGATCTTTGGCGTACTTCAAACGAGCTTCTTCTATATTTCGTACAACTCTTCCATGCAGACCATTCTTCCTAAGTGTACGACGTACAGTAGAGGGACGGATATCGAACTTAGACAGACTTAATGTTTGGCAAATATCGCCCAGTCACTCGTAGATTCGCGGCAGTCATTTTTTCAGTCAATTTAGCTACACTTTCTGAAATCTTGCGAGGTCAGCCACACCTTGGTAGGGTTTTAATTGTTCCAAAGCCTTTCATTTTATACGTAATTGCAGCAACCGTCGTAAATGGGATTCAAAGGTTTTCTTCTGTCTTCCAAGAACTCTTTCCAGATTCGTGTGCAGCAATAACGGATCTCTCTAAGATCGAGCCATTAGTACGCAATGGGTCGTCTCGGTAAAGTACTGTCTAGTCATCCGTCTTCCATGAATATTCATAGAGAAAATTCTCGAATTCAAAATTGTCAACAGTCTCTAATCAAAAAACAGCCAACTACCGATAAAAATGTTAAATTCTTCAAGCTAAAGTGGACACACAAAGTATTAAATGATTTTGTAAATGAATGTACGAAAACTTTTGCATTTTATTTTTTCTTTATTTTTATTAAGTTCTTTGATATTTTACATTATATGTTGGGAGTTGAACTAATTTTTTCTATTTGTTAAATTTTTCCAAACGAACAGGAAACTTTTCACAACTATCGTTTGTATGGTACAAAAGATGAAGACGAATATAACTGAAATATTTCTCTGTACGAATACTTATGAAGTGTCATAGTGTGGTTAGCATCGCTGACGACGAATCCATCGGCTCCGGGATCTAGACCCGGTGACGGCAGGCGGCGCGCAGCAAAACCCAGCTGTTCACCCTTCCACACAATAAAAACAAATTGGTTGGTAGATAAATGGGTACCCTGGATAGTCTAGTGGTTAAGACGCTGGACTGGTGATCGTGAGATCGAGTCCGGGCGAGGACTTTCTAATTTCTGACCTCCCGTGGTGGGGCGTGGTTCGGATTTTACGTTAAACTGTAGGTCTAAGGTGGAGTGACAAGCTTGACCTTCGTCAGAATGAACAACTCGGGCGGAAGCAAAACTCAGGTTAACCAAGGTTTTATATAAACAGGGTGTCCATAAAGTCACGCATCATAGGAACATAAGCAATGTCTATTTATTTATGTCTCCATCAGGCCAAATATGTTGAGGAACATTCGAAGAAACCTGCTTTTTCGTTTACAAACATGTTTTGAGATTGGGGTGGGAATCATTTCGAACAAATAAATAAAACAAAATAAACAACATAAATGTATTTTCCTATGATGCGTGACTTTATGGACACCCTGTGTGTGTGTGTGTGTGTATATATATATATATATATATACACGTGTGTGTGTGTGTGTGTGTATTCGGTATATGAGAGAAAGAGAGGGAAGACTTACAACTCTTACACTCGTACACTTGGCAGCTTAATGAGTACCAAAATATTTGCATTAAATAAACTGCATTTTTTATTATAGATTTTGTTGAAAAGAAGTACAGAAGTACAGAATTTGAAAATTATTACGCATCTATAATATTCGTCCAATTAAGGTAAAAAAGCGAAGTACCCTTCATTATTTTAGAAGTAGAATTATAAGCGGGTGAGGAGAATTATATATATATATATATATATATATATATATATAGAGAGAGAGAGAGAGAGAGAGAGAGAGAGAGGAATTAATGTGAATTTCGTTTATAATTATTTTTTTAATATAAAAATTTTTTTACAAAAAATTATATAATTAATTTAATCGTTTTTTACCTTTTTGTATTTTGTATGTTTTCGTTCATACTAGACTGTATATTCGAATTATAGTGGATTTAATTTTCGCAGAAGAGTTCCTTCTTCCATGCACGGTCTGTGTGTATCATATCACCTCGGTGGTGTAGTGGTTAGCGTTGCTGACTACAAATCCATCGGCCCCGGGTTCGAGACCTGACGGCAGCCGGCGCGCAACAAAACCCAGCTGTTCATTCCACACAATAAGGAAAGTGGTTGGTAGATAAATGGGTACCCTAGGTGGCCTAGTGGTTAAGACACTGGGCTGCTGATGGGGCGTGGTTCGGATTCCACGTTAAACTGTAGGTCTAAGGTGGAGTGAAAAGCTTGACCTTCGTCGGAATGAACAATTCGGGCGGAAGCTAACCAAAGGTTATATATATATACATACATATATATTAATAATTATACTGGTTAAGTTTTTAATATCCATTGTTTTTATATTCTGATGTACGATTACTTTTGCGTTTCAATCGATAAAAAAGTTTGAAAAATATTTTTAAAATATGCGCCAAAATGAATCTCCAAAATCCAAAATTATTTCGTAAGTTCCCTTCGGCTTTTAAGGGTACGTAATTTACTGTAGGTATTTTGGACCACCCTGTATGCAACGGCAATTTATTTTTTTTCCCTCCCTATACCCCACTAAAAAATAAATACAATCAAAACATCATACCCATACCTTTCTCTACTCTACCTTCGGCTTTCCGTGTTTTATTTCCCCTATCTTTTTTTTTTTTAAATAACCAATTTATATACCCAACGTTTCCTTAATACCCAATTCCATATACCCAATTTGTGGATAGAGGAATTAGTGTAGAATTTCGATTTTATTTACATATTACGGTGTAGTAATCTTTCCG
>JAJOZX010000426.1:340000-390000 GCA_023014485.1 Bathynomus jamesi | reverse complement strand
TGTTTGCATGGTTTGTAAGCGTTCTTATTTTACTTCTTTTCATCTTTCACCCCTCTCCTATATTCTCCGACTATTTTTCTGACTTGTCGGCAGTGGCCGGCGGATGATGATGGTGAGACTTTTTCCCTCTTTTTCTGAATGAATGTTAACCCACGAATGATAGGTGTTGCTCCTTACTTAACCCCTTATTCTCCTCTCTTCTTTTAACCCCCTACTCTCTCCTTTCTCTCGGGCTAGCCTTAGAGTGGATCTTAGGGTCTTTGTTAGCCTTAGCTTCTGTAGATCTGTAGATCTGAACACATGCGTCTAATCGATTTTTAAACATGCTTATAGACGTGCTAATAATTACTTCTACCGGCAAACTATTCCAGCTATTTACTATTCTATGCGTAAAAATGTTTTTGGCAACTGATCTCGAACCTTCTACTTGTCAACTTACACCCGTTATTTCTAGTCCTATTATATGGAGATATTTCGAAAAAGCTATCTCTATCTACGTTATCGAACCCATTCATAATTTTAAAAACCTGGATTAGATCACCCTTTAGCCTCCTAGTCTCGAGTGTAGTCAATTTTAACTCTTTTAGCCTATCCTCGTACGACTTCGACCTAAGCGACGGAATCATCTTAGTTGCTCTTCTTTGGACTCTTTCGATTTTGTCTATATCTTTTCGCATATACGGATTCCAAAATTGGATCGCGTACTCCAAATGGGGTCTAACTAATGATTTATAAAGAGGAACAATAATATCACGCGATTTGTACTCAAAATTCCGAGCTATAAAACCTAGCACTTTGTTCGTTTTATTGACCGGTGCTGTACTTTGTTTCGCCACTTTTAAATCACCAGTGACTATAACTCCTAAATCTTCTTCCTGCTCTACGTTTGCCAACTCCTTCCCTAACATACTATACGCAAAATTACCGTTACGCGAACCTAATATGTAAAATTTTGCACGTATCGACGTTAAATCTCATTTGCCATATGACTGACCAATCAACGATTTTATTCAGATCTTCCTGGATTTTACATCTGTCTTCGTCATTAATCGCCCTACCACCAGGGGTGCAGTGCTGCCGGAGCGTGCCGGAGCGCCGCTCCGGCACCTCTGCAAGAGGAAGTTTGGAGGAATTACCATAACAAGCAACAAAAAAATTGTCTCCATTAATTATCAACAGTTTCTTACTAGTCTTGTGAACAATTTGCAGCACCGTATGTTCACGACAACATCCATGAAAGGTTCTCAAACTTCTGAACCTCAAAGTATGTATAAATCACTGCTAAATGAAATGTATGTCCTTGAAAAAGACTACTGGCCTGATGAAATACCACCTAATTACGGAGAAGCTGAAATCTCATCTCTCTGTAAGAGGTTTAAGCTTTCTTCTTACTCTGTACTAAATGCCTTTAGAGACTATGTGGAAGATCATGGCGCCGCATCCCCCAAGATTTACACCCATTACTGAGCTGTTCACAAGTTATTCCTATTAGTACTGCTGAGTGTGAGAGGGGATTCAGTCACATGAACTTGATAATAACAACAACAACGCTCAAGAATTCTCATAAATCATGTATCAGCGCTTATGTTTGTTAAACTACATGGACCTCCTCTAGTTCAGTGGAATCCTGAGCCATATGCCATATCATGGCTGCGGTACCACAGATTGGCAGATGACACCAGGACAAGAGTTGCTTCAGACCCCCGAAAACATATCACGCCTGACCAATGTTCCCTCTAATTTTTTTTAGTCCGTGTGCGCAAGAAATTTTCGTTGTGCATACATTTAGATTCATGGTGAAAAATTGTGCAAACTTTTCTGAGTGCTATTATCTTCAAAATTAAATATATATAAATATTAAATACTTAATAAATATTATTTCCATAAGGTGATAGCTTGATCATTACGGTACTATTAAATGGATATTAAGAAACTGTTTGTAATATTATATATTTTTAAAAAAGAAAACATTTTATCCATTCTAAAAATATAAATAAAATAAGAACTAGTAAAATAAAATTCAACAAAATAAAGAAATAAAATAAAAATAACATTAATTGAAAATGACTATTTTAGTTATCATTTCTCAAAACAGTTTTTAGCATTTAGCAAATTAAAATAGACTATCAAGATTAAATACATGATTTTATCCATTCACAAAATAGGAATAAAATAAAAAATAATAAAATTCAATAAAATAAAATGTAATCGAAATAACATTAAATGAAAGTACCTTTCATTTAAGTATGATTATGATTTCTCCCTACGATCTTTAGCATTTGCCCATTCCAAAGAAACTCTATGAAGATTAATACATCCGTCATCATTCAGGTAACTTTTAATTCGCATGAGCATGTCCAAATGATTTTCTTTCAAGCGGTTTCTTAATTTGTTCTTTATAGAATTCATTAAACTGCAATTTTTTAAATTACTTCATTTACTGTCGGTACTCATGATACGCTTGAGCCTGTGCGCATTTTATTTTGCTGTGTGCGCGGGTTTCACAACGCGTGTGCGCGCGCACACGCGCACACCTTAGAGGGAACATTGCGCCTGACCCTTTGTGGAAATTATTGTGAAACTTCCCACTGGTGGTATTTGGTAAGCACTAAGTAGTTTTAACTTCTTAAATTGATAAAATACATGATTGCTCTTTTTTCTTTATTTGCTTGATAATTATATTTATTTTATGATAATTAGTGAGTGCAAACACGAAATACTTAGTCATCGTGTGGCATATATAGAAACAGGATAGGAAATGGCAGGCTTTTGTCAGGCCCACCAGAGCTCCTGCACCTATAAAATTGGCACTGCACCCCTGCCTACCACCCAACTTCGTGTCGTCCGCAAACTTTGAAACTGTACTGACTAGGCCGACATCTAAATCGTTAATATATATAAGAAAAAGCAAGGGGCCCAATACAGAACCCTGAGGAACGCCACTCGCTACATTAGCCCAATACGACTCCGCTCCATCAACGACCACCCTGTTTCCTACCTCGCAACCACTCTTCTATCGAATTTATTACTACACCCCTAATTCCATGAGCCTTAGTTTTTTCAGTGAGTCTTTTGTGCGGTACGGTGTCAAACGCTTTTTGAAGATCTAAATACACTACATCTACCACCCGATGACTTCAACCACGCCTTGAAAAAATTCTAAAAGATTAGTTAAGCAAGATTTGTTTCGCCTAAAACCGTGCTGCGTACTTCTAACCAAGTTATGCAATTCTAAGTGTTCGACTATACGATCCCTAATTATTGATTCCAGTAGCTTACCTACAACAGACGTTAAACTGATTGGCCTATAATTTCCCGCCGCACCTTTATCGCCTTTCTTAAAGATAGGTGTTACATTTGCAAACTTGAAATTATCTGGTATACACCCCTCAGAAATAGATGCATTAAAAATTTTTGTTAGCGGCACAACAATGCTTTCTTTTAATTCTTTTAGTTGTATGGGAGATATGGAATCCGGTCCCGGTGATTTACGCATTTTCATTTTATCAATATAGCGCATTACCTCCCTTTCACTAACCACAATATTATCCAACGTATTACCATTATCAAAAGGTATTATGTCTATGACCGTAGGGATTTTCGTTACATCTTCTATAGTAAAAACTGACGTAAAAAATTCGTTTAGCAAGGTAGCCATTTGCTTGTTTTCAGAAACTAGCTCTCCATTAAAATTTTTCAACGGCCCCAAGACACTTTTTACTGGATTCCTATTGTTGACGTACTGAAAGAATCACTTGGGGTTTTCTTTGCCGTCACGAGCTATGGAGATTTCAAATTCGCGCTTGGACTTTTTTATTACGCTTTTCGCTTCACGCCTTAGAGATACATAATTGTTTCGTAACCACAAATTGTCTTTATCGCTCTTATGTACCTATAAGCCCTATCTCTACTCTTTATAATGTCTCTTACTCCAGAAGTAAACCACAAGGGCTTGTTGTTTACTTTCGCACGCTTAATCTTGTACGGTACACATTCTTCATTTATAGTCCTAAATACTGTTTTAAACGATTCACACACACACACACACACACACACACACTACTGTTTAGGAGTTTTTTGGACTCAATTTAGTTTAGGTTAGGTGATCTAACCTAACCAAACACAACCTAACCCAGTCATTTAATCTCTAGGCTCTGTATTATAAAGTTTCCTTATTAATCATTAAAAAAAAGGTAACAGCCAGGAAGCTCATTTCACCACGATGTAGGGGTGAATATACCCGAAGGGTCACTTTTAGCCAGAAAAATGATAGGATAAGCGGCCAACTTAACCCAACCTACGAGCCAGCGGGCGGGAGCAAACCATAGGCTCACCGTTCAATGTCCGACACCATAAACACTGAACTACCGGTCGCCCATCGATAAAGGAATAAGTTGTTGAAATTTACGTTGCGTTTTAACCTATCGTATAAGTATTGTAGAGGTGAACCTATAAATAACTTATGGTATTTCACACAACACGTTCGAAGGAGAATACGTTATTACTGAACAGTGACTGTGTATCATCAGTAATGTTTCATCATCACTGTAATACTTGAAACAAGGTCTAGATATTAAAATTATCGAGTCGAAGTCAAAACTCGGTTGTAGGTTTATTGTGTTCGAGTGGTTTCGCTTCGGGAACTTGAATTGAAATGCTGGGGGTGGGGGGGCTTAGTCCCTCCTCTCTTCGATTAAGAATCACATCTCGTTCAACCGCGGGAGGGGTTAAGCAATGGGACTCGCTTGAGCTCCGCCGCGCCATCTATTGACGCTCGATGGAATCGTACTTTTCTAATATATTTTATAAGATATATAGACCAGCCTATTTAGTCAAATCTCTATCTAATCCCAATATTATAATTCATAATAAACTTTTTAGCAAATACATTACCGAACAACCCATTTTCCATTCACCAATGGGGGTGGGGATTGGTGAGCACGACGCTTATACTTTAGGAAATGAAGCGTAAAAGAAAAAGTTAAAATTGACTGAAACTAAAAAAAAAATAAATCAAAAAATAATAAACACGTAAAACCGAGAAAAACAAAAAACACGAAAAGAAACGCGACAAAGAGTCATAAAACACGCCTAAACATGCTAAAAACACGATTAAACATAACTCAACACTACTAACTAAATGTGAAAAAAAAACTTGAAGAGCTACAACTAGGATTAAAACAAGAAAAAAAAAACAAAAGCAAAACGGGGGTAAAAACAATGGGGGAACGGGTGAGAAGGAAGGGAGGGAGGGAGGGAAGGGGTTGTAAATAAATCAAAAGAGGCGCATCTGCACCTTAGATTTTTATAGTTTTCATCGTTACAGAAGGAAGTGATAAAGTTTATATCAAATTTTTATTTTTTGCAAATTTTGAACAAAAACAACTTATTTATTGGAAGATTTTTACCATCATTTTTATATAATATAAATTTTTTAAAAATTCGATTAATTATTAATTTTTAATTATAATAATGTATGTTAAAGTATTTGTGTTAATATATATACCGTAAGATTGGGTAACTGGGCACCTGCAGGGGTAACTGGGCCCTACTAAGTTTAAGGTAAATTTCGTTATATAACAGTATGAATTTTTTCCATAAATTGTAGGTATCTACCTATGTATAGGTACCTAAAATGTATGGAAAAAATAATAATGAAATTTATCTTAAAGTTAGTGGGGCCCAGTTATCCCATCTTATGTTATATATATATATATATATATATATATATATATATATATATATATAAAGTATTTTGAGAAGCTCGGCTAAATCGGGTTCAGTACAGTCGATGACCCTATCTCTGACCTTAACCAAAACTAATCTGACCAATCTAATTTAACCTAACCTAGCGTAGTCCAATTTAACCTAATCAAATCTATTCCAACCTAACTTAACTATACGGAAATTGAATTTTGTTTTTGTTTATTTATATATTTATTTATTTTATCCGTCTGCTTCAGGGTTGCCAATAGTTTTTATATAAAGTTTTTTTATTTCATTTATTTCATAAGTAAGATTGAAATCAATTTAGAATCGCTTCAGAGTAAGTTGTTGGATAATTTAAAACAGAAGTTGTGAGGGGAAATGAACTCTAAGAAAGGTAATTGACGTGTTGACATGTTTATGTTAGTAAAACGAGATGACCCGTTCCCTGAGAGTAATCGGGGTGGGTGGGGTGGGGGGTGGGGGGGGGGAATGATTACCTATGACGTCATCATGAGAATTTGGTAAAATTTAGGTTCTATATTCAGTGGAGTAAATTTACATTCAATTTGTTTCAGTGAATTTCCAACTTGAGACATTCATATAATTTGTTTTGAGTTTTAAATTAAAAAAAAACCACTTCGAGTAAAACAAAATAAGGTCAAAACTGGTTAAAAAAAAAAAAAACTTGATAAGGTGTTGGTCATAAATGTCTTTGGCGAAACGCTTCAGCATTTTTTTAACACAATTTGGTAATTTTGATTTATTACCTAAAACACCGTTTCATGATAGGAGTGGGTGGGTGTGTATGCGTGCGTTTTCTTAGCCAACTAACAAAATCGCGACAATCTTTAGGATGCGCACAAAGCTCATTGTGATACGAACGTGCGGGCTAAGACATTAGCGGTGTCGCGGTTTCGCAAGGTAGCCAAACGAGTGTGTGTTTTTTAGCACCAAACGTGATATTTACTATCTGCAGTAGTTGTAGTTTTACTAAATAAATCCTAAATTATGTGTTTAAAACGAAAAAAATCATTCCACTCCAAAATTTGGGTATTGGTGAGGAGACCCTAAATATATACCCACATATTACTGTAAGTCTTGAGTGTACATCATAACTTATAAAGAGGTTAAAACGCACTCGTGACAAAGACTAAAGATATGTGTGAACTAAGAGACACCATTTATTGGAGTAATCAATCACAGCCTTTTGGTTAAGAACATACAGAAAGAAAACACTGGAGAAAGGAGAGTTACTCATCAACTTTTTCACAATGTAGGCTGATTATATATATATATATATATATATATATATATATATATATATATATATATATATATATATATACCTTTGGACCTACAGCTTAACGTGGAATCCGAACTACGGCCTACCCAAGAAGTGGAAATCACGAAGTCTAGTCCGGAATTGATCCCACGATCTCCCGATCAGCAGCCCAGCGTCTTAACCACTAGGTTATCCAGGCGAACGGACGGACACACACACACACACACACACACACACACACACATATATATATATATACACAATCGCATATACATCGCATGCCTTACAGAAACTCATCTTGGGATTGCCAAGGAAATTGTGAAAACTGCGAACATTGTATTGATAAGAAAGAGATAAATATAGAGGGTTTCAACTTAATAAGAGTGGATAGAACAGCGAGACGTAAAGGTGGCTGTGCTATATATGTACATGAAGGTCATATGACAGAGATGGTAATGAGTAAATCAAACAGCTTTGTGGAACTCCTAGCAATGAAAATAGAAAAACTGAACGTGATACTGATAGTCATCTATAGACCTCCAAACACTCCAACCGAAAAATTCTCGGAGGCCATTGATGATATCAGAAACCTAATAAAGGCCATAAACCCTCCATCCCTCAAAATAATGCTCTGCGGAGACTTTAACTTCCCATTTATAAAATACAAAAAGATGGATAGGAATATATGTATACACCAGGACAAGGGGGGCACAAGAGAAGATCAGGAACAAGCAAAAATGTTGATGGCTCTCACAAACGAGTTTATGTTGACACAGGAGATAACAGAAAATACCAGAAAAAATAACTGCCTAGATCTGGTATTCACGAATAACACGAACTTGATTGCTGATATAAAAATAAAACCAACCATTATCTCAGACCACAACTTAATCGAGATATCAACAAATATGACGACAACATTAAAAGACAATACACATATTGAAGAAAGAAGCAAATTTGGGGGCTTTAACTTAAACTCCAAGACTATAAACTGGGAAGCAATCAAATCATACATGGCCCAAATATAGTGGAGAACAGTTTTAGAGAATAAAACAACTGAAGAAATGCTAGCAACCTTGGAAGAAAAGACGCTGAGAATTTTAGAACAATATGCTCTGAAATCACAGCCAAAAGGAAAGAGGAGCTGGCTAGAGAGGCAAAAGAGAAGAATATTCCGCAAAAGAAAGAGAGTGGAAGCAAAGTTAGCCAACTGCGGAGATAACAATGCTAGGAAAATAATAAAAGAAAAACTGAAGGGTGTCGACAGTGAAATACAAACCCTGATTAAGGACCATACAGAGAGGGAAGAGGAAAAGGCGGAAGAAGCAATAAAGGAAAGTACTTCTATAGCTATGCGAAAAGGAAAACAAAAAAGCGCGCCGCTATCGGGCCCTTAAGGAAAAGAAATAATGAACTAACCGATGATCCATAAGAACTATCTGAAACATTGAGAGGCCAGTATGACTCAGTCTTCAGTACTTCAAAAGTGATAAAGCGATACCTGACATAGGTGCATTCTTTGAAGAGAAATTGCAAGGAGAGTGCATAACAGACTTTGATTTTACCCCAGAAGATGTAGCGAGAGCTACAGGACAAATGATACCACATTTAGCTGCAGGTCGGACAACTGGAACGCATTATTGATTAAAAACTGTAAAAATGAAATAGCTACACCCTTATACTGGATATGGAGAAGATCCCTAGACACTGGGGAAATACCGAGCATCTTGAAAAGAGCAAACATTGTCCCTATATATATAAAGGAGGGGATAGATCTCAAGCAAAGAACTATAGACCCGTGTCATTAACGTCCCACCTCACCAAAGTATTTGAAAGAATAGTTGAAGAGAAAATCTACGATTTCTTGGAGACACTGGAAAGATTCAACGAAAATCGGCACGGATTCCGATCAGGAAGATCATGCCTATCACAACTAATAGAACACTACAACAATATCCTAGATGCACTGGAAGGCAATGACAACTACGATGTCCTATACACAGATTTTGCTAAAGCTTTCGAGAAATGTGATCACGGTATAATAGCACATAAAATGAAATATATGAGAATAACAGGCAAAGTGGAAAAATGGACATACAATTTCCTCGGAGAATGTCTACAGGTCGTCAAAATTCAAGGTGCATCATCATTAGAATCGGAAGTACGCAGCTTAGTACCACAAGGTACAGTACTGGCTCCACTCCTGTTCATTATCATGCTAACAGACATACACAGTGGAGTAAACAGCAACAGCATAGTAACATCCTTTGCAGACGATAAAAAGATCAGTAGAAAAATCAGCGAGGCAAATGAAGTGGAGGCCTTGCAGAGGGACACGAACAAAATATACAGATGACCAGAAGACAACAACATGACATTTAACACCGAGAAATTTCAGCTCTTGAGATATGGTAGAAATGAGGAACTTAGACTGCATATTATGCTCCAGATAGACAGGAAATTCAGAGAAGTACGAAGCGATCGATTTGGGGGTAATAATGACCGATGATGCGAAATTCGAAACACAAAATCAGATCGCGAGAAATAAAGCAAAAGGAGTCGCGGGACAGGTACTAAGAATGTTCAAAAGAAGGGACAGGACAGTAATGATTCCCCTGCTAAAAACACTGATTATACCAAAACTTGAATACTACTCAGGCTTGACGTCCCCATATAAAAAGGAAGAAACTAATAGCCTAGAAGAAACTCAGAGACATTTCACAGCAAAGATTGATGGCTGCAAAGAGCTCACCTACTGCGAAAGACTACGTAAACTGGATTTGTACTCCCTGGAAAGAAGAAGAAGAGAGGTACACCATAATTTACATATGCAAAATGATGGAAAAATTGGTACCAAACCTCAAACTAAACCCAATTACCACTCAAACAACGCTAGAAAATAGGAAAAGCAGAATGTGTAGCGTTCCCAAACTAAAGGCCCAACAAGGGCCCTCTTCAACAAGGAAAATAGCTTGGTTGTCAGCGGGCCAAGACTTTTTAACCAGCTTCCAAAGGACCTCAGAAACGTTACAGGGATCAAAGTTGAAGTCTTCAAGAGAAGACTAGATGCCTGGTTCAGGACCGTACCAGATGAGCCGGGTGTACCTGGCTATGTGCGATGGAGAGCGCAAGACAGCAACTCGTTCCTCCACCAAGCCAGGCCTAGAGGCGGAGCCAGCAGCTTGGCCTTCGTGTGAAGAGACCAACACAGGGAACACACACGGAGGAGGTTAACAAGGGAACGAGGAGGTGTATATATATATATATATATATATATATGTTTTAACTTAAATAGATATTATATAACGAAGGATTACATGATGTGATAAACTATCATACATATTAAGACAAGCAATATCAGTAGAGTGGAAGAAAGGGAAAGTACTGTGTGTATATACTGCAGAGCTGGGCACTTGCGGCATATTGCGGTACTGCGGTACTGCTGCACTACCAAACCGGTACGCGGAAATTTGAATGCGGTAGCGGTACTGCGGTACTTTCAGCGATCCTTTGCGGTACTGCGTTATGGGGGCCCGGGGTGGTAGTGCGGTGGTACCGCAAGTACCGCAGTACCGCAAAATATGCCGCAAATGCCCAGCTCTGAATTATACTGTATATCGTATGTCACTTGAAAAGAAAGGTGATGTTTGATGTAATGAAAGTTAGATTAGGAAACAAATATGTTTTGCAAACTTCAACGAGAGAGAGAGAGAGAGAGAGAGAGAGAGAGAGTTCCAAGGACAAGAGGAAGCCTCAAAGACCTTCCGGTCCACTCTGGGAGGTTCCTGTTATTAAACAAGTTTATTTTTCTTTCAACTATCCTAGCAGTAGTAGAAAACTGGATAGAAAAGTAGAAGGTTTTCTCCCCACCCTCCGCTCCCTCCCTACCAGAGGCAGGTACGGAAAAAGGTTGAAGAAAATACTTTAGAAGAGAGAGAGAGTTCTCCCACGTGTTATTGACAGTAGGGGAGTGAATGGTGGAGCCGGGGGGATGGGGAAGAGACCTTTGGGCTTGCCATATCGATAACACCAACTGACTAAATTTTATGTCTTCTGGTCAGAATTCTCGAAAGAGGGTCACCTTGGGAGTAATTTATGGGTGGAATTCTTATAGACGGATGTTTGGCTGGTGAAGGTTTCCTTTCGGACCAAAACATAAATCCTTTCTCATACCGAGTCCTCGTTACAGATAACTGAAAACGAATTTATGAATGGCGTCACTCATTAAATTGTTGTAAAACAACATTCCCAAATGACGGACGGTTTTCAGCGTGTTAACATCAATTGACGTCCAGCGTCATGTAATATGGAAGGTGTGATCGACAAGGATCAATCATACTTCTGTCATTCGGGAAATCTGACAATCAACTAATTATAGTTGTTTTCTATATGTTAAGGGTTCCAGCAAGAAATAGGATGCTTAGTAAGCGATTTATTGACGTTTTCCAAACGTTTTATAAGCTATTTATTAACGTTTTACAAACTTTTCATAAGCGTTTTATTGACGTTTTATATGCGTTTTAGTGACGTTGCCTGGGAAAGATACACTGGTGTGAAGGGCTTTTTACTGTTTATTCACTTTGGGTGTTTATCGTCAAAAGAAGACAGGTGTTTATATCCCCTCCAGACAACGTAGTGGTACAGCGCTGGGTCGTTAATCTAAAGATTTTGGGTTGGAATTTCGACTCCGACTTCAAATTTCACTGATTATTGAGGTGTTCCTCTGGATCTCCTTGGTCGGTTAGTGGTTTGTGTCCCATGTTAAGCGATGGGTTCCCTCCGTGGTATGACCTTTACAATGTTACCGAGGTTAAAAAAATCATACTATTATAAGGAGTTTATATACGTTAGTTTTGTACTTTGACAGCCTGTAGTCTGCTGGGAAAAAAGCTCTTCGCGAGCGTTCCAGAGAAAAAGGGATGTAATATTTTCAAACGTTTCACCCTTATCTTAGAGGAGGATAATGTGTGGACAATGTAATGTAATGATTGGGTTGTTTAACCTCCTTCGCAACATCTAAAGTCATATGATGAAGGGGACCTACAGTTTTACGTTGGATCAGAACCACGGTTGTGTGGAGAAAGAGGGCGTGTCTTTCGTACTGCACGGCGATTCATACCCGAACCTGCTGCGTGGCGACATGAACGTGCGAACACTGACATTTGTAATGAGATAATATTAAACTTTGATTCAAGACGTTTAAAATATTTAAAATATCATTTCAGCAAAAATATGAGATGTAGGTTAGGTCGGACTAGCTCAGATTAGGTCTGGTTGAGTTAAATTAAGTCTAGTTAGGTATGGGAGTCATTTATTGATGTTGATTTCTACCACTTGCTGCTATGGATAAAGTAAGACTGATGCAGTATATACGGTCAGGTGTCACGGTTTTGCAAGGAAGAGGCCTTTGTGTATGTGTATATGTATGTTTGTATATGTGTGGAGAGAGAGAGAGAGAGAGAGAGACTAACAAAAACCTTAAGATCCACTCTAGGTTAACCCAAGAAAGAAGTAGAAAAGTTAGAAATAACAGTGAAAAAAAGAACACTGAAAACTTGTACTATGCTTACACTTATAGACGCGTAAAGCTTTCACACTATAGAACAGACAAGGCTCTCTCCCTCCTCCGCTAGCCACTTCTGACAGAAACTAGTAATGAAAGAAGATTTATAGAAAATTAGGAAAAAGTATAATGAAAAAAACAGCTTCAGAGTTCATTCACACCATGTGTACAGTTATCTTACTCAGTTACGCATTAGAAGACAGCGGAAAATAAAGGATAGAATGAGTACTAAACTACGAGTACTAATCTAATCTACGCCATGCATTTTTTTAAAGAATTTTTTATTTACAAGTATTTATTATGTACAAAGAGTCATGCCGTGGGAGAGTACAGCAGTTGACATTAGTAGTGTGGTGGAAAATGTTTCTCCAGACAGAACTCTAAGTATACACATGTATAAAGTAAAATATTAAATCCCACGAGTGAATATACTGTAAGTAGACATACTGTACAATAAAATATACATTTAAATTTCGCACAAAATATAAAATTAAAAAAATAATTGTATTAGTTCCTCCGCCAAGGAATCCAATCAGGTAAACTATCAATCAAAGAAATTAACCTATGAAAAATCCTATTAATAATTGAGTACATTATTTCACCTGCGCTTATATAACTGAAGCAAGGGATATTTGATCGCTGAAAGTATTTGCTCTCTACTTGTGTATTAATCTGGTTAATTCATATTTAGATTTCGAAAAAAAGACAAATCTCAACTTAAATTAAAGGTCTCTCTTGCGGGTATACATAATTAATGTTAAGTCTCTCTCTCTCTCTTTCTCTCTTTCTCTCTCTCTCTCCGGACTAACGTCACTTTCTCGACCTGACACTGTATTGTTAGATTAAGTTAGGCTGTATTAAATTAGATTAGGTTAGGTTATACTTGGCTTGGCTTTGTTGCGCTAGGTTATTCGAATGTCCATGAAATTTTCCGTCATTGAAATTGATACAAGTCATACCCATGTACTGTACTTTGAGGACTTAAACGACAGTTCAGGATCGACCTGCAGTCGACCCTTCTGCACCATCCGGCCTCATTTGGTGGAGGAGGGAATTGTTTTCCGATCTCCTCCTGCCCTCGTAGTCAGCCACACATGGCTGGTCAGGCATGGCTGGTTCTTGAAATTATTCAGGTTGGCGTGCTGGAGATTCCTCGGTTCTTTGGGCAGGACATTAAAAAGTTCTGAGCCTCGTATTCCGAGAGTATTTTCCATCCTCGTTTTCATTGCCCCTCTATCGCCGCAGTTGGAACAGTACAAAATCTGCCTCTTCTCTCATTCCAGTGTGTTTCTATTTTGTTTCTAATGTTAGGAACAAAACCCTCGAGTATTTTCTATATGTATATTATTGTGTACCGCTGCAGTCTTCTGTCCAGAGAGTAGAGTTTTAGGCATTGTAATCGAGACCAGTCGTCTTCGCCTTTCGTTTCTTCTGTCTTTAGACATGAAAGTCCTTTGTATGGCTTCTATATTCGCAATGTCTCATTTTCTGTATGGGCTTGTGAGTACTGAGCAATACTCATTACTCAATTATTGGTAGGACTAAACTCTTCCATAATTTTAGCATGATGTTTGCTATTCTGCTGCGAAACCTCCTCCAGATGATTCCCATTATTTTTCAAGCTGTTGTAATTTTAATGTTATACTGTACTGCTCTCGGAATTTTGCATCTGACGACATTATTACTCCACGATCCCTGACTTGTGGGTTTGGTGTTATCTGTTTGGCTTGCAAAGTTTGTACCCTTTATTCTGTAGCACCTTATTATTACCATATCTCAGTAGTTGTAATTTTCCTCAGTTTAACGTCTATTGTACGTAAGCTATTGGAATCAATAACACTGTACAACAGTGAAAAAAAAACGGAAATGTTGGAATCAATAACACTGTACAACAGTGAAAAAAAAACGGAAATGTTGGAATCAATAACACTGTACAACAGTGAAAAAAAAACGGAAATGAGATCGTCATTTTTATGGCTAATTATATGCGTAGATTGCGAAAATAACACTCATTTATTTGTATCACCCACCGATTTTATGAAAATTACCCTATTTCATTGTAGCATTTTGAGAACCACTGGTTCTCTGAACGCATCTTTTACATTTTGTTCAGTCATGCATATGCTGTGGTGGTGGTGTTCGGCTCTGTGTTTCCGCTTTGATTTTATGAAAAATTTCTTTCATTAATCATTTAAAACAAAACTGTCAGCCATATTTTATCATAAATCGGTGCTATAAGTGAGTATTATTGAATAACAGCGATCAAATTATGTATATTTCACCGACAACGTCTATATTGTGTGAAATTGCAAATTGATCTATCATTTTCTTATTTTACAGGTTTTTATTAATGTTATGCTACAATGCCTAGAGAGTGCAAAAATTCGCCAGGCAGTTTTTGTTATATTTGTAGGACATTAACGTTAAAACAGTATAAAAGAAAGTTGACTTCTCATGTGAAAAAGCTTTATGAATTATACTTCGCATGCATAGTCGGTGATCAGACAAGCACTGGGCGCCTCATATCTGCTGTGTGAGATGTACAAGCTCGTTATCTGCATGGTTCAAAGGCACCGGTCCTGGTCTAGGATTCGGTGTCCCAATGGTATGGAGAGAGCCGCTGGACCATTCAACTGACTGCTATTTCTGCTTAATGAACATCACAGGTTTGAATCTTTTATTTTTCTGAATATACGTCAAATTTGGTGTTTTTAGCACATTTTAGCATATCCTGCTCTGCATAATGTATTACACAATTATGCTATCTTAAGTAGTCAACAATGTCTATTGTCGCACATTACAGGTTGCAACAGAAAAGGGAAAAAGGCTATAGTCTACCCAAATCTTCGTTCTGCTATGCGTCCTGTGGAACATTCTACAGATATACCCATTCCTCGTCCTCCAGCTGAAATGCCGACCGATAACACAGACTCCGACAAATCGGAATCAGACGACGAATGCTATGAAGCTCAAGTCGAGTCCAGGAAAGAATAACATCTCATCACGCAGCCTGAACTCAATGATTTGGTCCTGTGATTTAATACTTACCAAACAACAAAGTGAACTGCTGGCCTCACGTTTACAAGAATGGAATCTGCTGGCGGAAGACGTACGAATTACAGCATTCCGAAAGCGCTCCTTGGATTTGAGGATATACATGGTCTGTTCGATGCTCTGGGTTTGTGCTATGAACCGAATCAGTGGAAATTGTTCATTGATGCATCTCTGTAGTGTTAAGGGTGTACTGCTACACAATGGGAACACAATGCCTTCTGTTCCGATCGCTCATTCAGTCGTCTTGAGAGAAACGTATGACAATGTTGCTTTTATTCTGGACTGTATAAAATACAATGAACATGAATGGCTTATCTGCGCAGATTTGAAGGTTGTGGCTATTCTCAATGGATTGCAAACTGGCTATACGAAATACATGTGTTTCCTATGCAAGTGGGATAGCCAAGCAAGGTCTGAACACTACAC
This sequence comes from Bathynomus jamesi, assembly GCA_023014485.1. NCBI lineage: Eukaryota > Metazoa > Arthropoda > Malacostraca > Isopoda > Cirolanidae > Bathynomus > Bathynomus jamesi. Next base: position 373,966 of record JAJOZX010000426.1, on the reverse strand, counting down.
ACGCTCAGTATGGCCGCAGCGAGACAATTCCTCACCTGGATCTCACAATGTTATTCACGAACCACTAGTACGAAAGGAAAAGGTTATCTTGCCGCCACTTCACATAAAACTAGGGCTGATGAAACAATTTGCGAAGCCGTTGAAACAGGATAAGCCTGCCTTCAAATATCTAAAGGAAAAATTCCAAAAATAAGTGATGCCAAGATTAAAGAAGGCATATTTGTCGGCCCTCAAATTCGCCAACTCATGCTAGACGAACACTTTGAAGCGGTGATGGGTGAGGTTGAGTTGGCAGCCTGGCGTGCATTCAAAAACGTGTGCAGCGGTCTACTAGGAAAGACTAAATACGACAACTATGCTGCACTTGTGGATCAACTTATCAACTCATACCAACGTCTCGGATGTAAGATGTCATTGAAAATTCATTTTTTGCATTCACATCTCTCATTCTTTCCGGAAAACGCATCTGCTGTTAGCGACGAACACGGGGAGAGATTCCACCAGGATATATCCACAATGGAGAGCCGATACAAAGGGAAGTGGAGTCCTGCTATGCTGGCCGATTTCTGCTGGAATTTAAAGCGTGACCAACCAGAAGCATCACACAAACGCCAGCATAAATACAAACAATGAGTTGAAAACAGTATAATACGAGAGTTTTATGTTAATTTTGTGCATATATGTTGAAGTATAGCAATAATTAAACTGTTCCATATGATAAAGCCTATCTGTTTATCAATAGATCCTTATTTTTTGGTATGAAGATTTTAAGCAGTCAGTACAAAAAAACGTGACGTGATAGAAAAAAACTATTTTCAGATTTGCAATCAGCACACTCGAAATATTAAGAATGACCGAATGTTATTCCCGTTTTTTTTCTGAACCGAAAATTTGTTGTACAGTGTAATTAGGGATCGTATAGTCGAACACTTAGAATTGCATTACTTGGTTAGAAATACACAGCACAGTTTTACGCGAAACAAATCTTGCTTAACTAGTCTTTTAGAATTTTTTCAAAGCGTGGTTGAAGTTTACGATAGTCATCGGGCGGTTGATGTAGTGTATTTAGATTTTCAAAAAGCGTTCACAAAAGACTCATTGAAAAAACTAAGGCTCATGGAATCAGGGGTGAAGTAATAAATTCGATAGAAGAGTGGTTGCGAGGTAGGAAACAGAGGGTGGTCGTTATGGAGCGGAGTCGTCTTGAGCTAATGTAGCGAGTGGCGTTGCTCAGGGTTCTGTATTGGACCCCTTGCTTTTTCTTATATATATTAACGATTTAGATGTCGGCCGAGTCATTACAGTTTCAAAGTTTGCGAATGACACGAAGTTGGGTGGTAGGGCGATTAATGACGAAGATAGAGGTAAAATCCAGGAAGATCTGAATAAAATCGTTCATTGGTCAGTCACATAGCAAATGAGTTTTAACGTCGATAAATGCAAAATTTTACATATAGGTTCGCGTAACGGTAATTTTGCATAGAGTATGTTAGGGAAGGAGTTGGCAAGCGTAGAGCAGGAAAAAGATTTAGGAGTTATAGTCACTGGTGATTTCAAAGTGGCGAAACAAAGTACAGCAGCGGTCAATAAAGCAAACAAAGTGCTAGCTTTTTATAGCTCGGAATTTTGAGTACAAATCGCGCGATATTATTGTTCCTCTTTATAAATCATTAGTTAGACCCCATTTGGAGTACGCGATCCAATTTTGGAATACGCATATGCGAAAAGATATAAACAAAATCGAAAGAGTTCAAAGACGAGCAACTAAGATGATTCCGTCGCTTAGTTCAAAGTCGTACGAGGATAGGGGTAGGGAGTTAAAATTGACTAGGAGGCTAAAGGGTGATCTAATTCAGGTTTTTAAAATTATGAATGGATTCGATAACGTAGATAGAGATAGTTTTTTTGAAATATCTCAATATAGAAATAGCGGGTGTAAGTTGACAAGTAGAAGGTTCGAGACAGCAGTTGCCAAAAACTTTTTTACGCATAGAATAGTAAATAGGTGGAATAGTTTGCCGGTAGAAGTAATTAGTAGCACGTTTATAAACATGTTTAAAAATCGATTAGACGCATATGTTGATAGATTAGATATAGTTAAGGTAGTAAAATTAAAGTTTTGTAGTTCGGAATCCACGTAAAATTGTAGGTCCCCTTCGCCACCATGGAGGACATGCACAATACACAATTACAAACACAGTTAGGTAGACCAGCCATGAGTGGATCCTAGGGTCTTTGTTGTTCTGAAACATTATTATAACATTATTATATACAACGAGATTGTAGTCGGAGGAGGAGCCTGTAGACACCGATTGACCAGGAAAGTACTGGAGTGCTGGAACTCCTGTTTCTACTGTCATTGTCCTCCTTAGCTGATATTTTTCCGTGTCTCCTCTACCCTGTAAGTAGTCCAGCATGCTCTCAAACACACACGTCTCTCATTATTCTTCACTGCACATACATGCATCTTACACACTCCATAATCTTTTCAAAATTAAAAAAAAAATTGCAACCCCTTCAAGACCCTCCGAGTCCCTTGTGGAGAGGACCATAAATGACCCTACATCTGGTTCCCCTGCTGCCGATACCGGGAACGCAGACCAGGGTAACGGAGCTGGTTCTGCTACTGCCTGTTCGAAATATGATGGGCCTCTGCCTGATTCACTTTTCATTAACTTCTGCAACATTCGTGGCCTTTCATCAAATTTCCAATCTGTTGCACACCACCTCACCTCTTCCTCACTGAAATTCGGTTGTCTAAGACAGGGGTTCCCAAACTTCTGAGCTTGTCGACCCCTAACTCAAATTCTTAATATTTAAAATAATTTTAAATGAAATGAAGTCAAGAAACATCAAAATATAATCAATATTTATTAATCATTATAGTTATACAATTACCATTATTAGTAATTAAGTGAAAATTAATAACTGCTGAATACTTTTACAATTAAATCTTCTCTAATGAGATGGATGGGCCTGATGGGCATTAACAAGGGCATGAACATTAGGCTGTAGGTTTGAGAGTTTGAGCCTTAAGTCACCGCGCTCATCGATGTTAAGCCTAGAACTTATGCCTAGACCCCTAGAACTTTATCGATCCCCCTATCGACCCATGGATCTTTATCGACCCCCCGCACAGTCCCATCGACCCCAGGGGGTCGATATTGACCACTTTGGGAACCCCTGGTCTAGAACAAGCAACCCCTTTTCTGTACTCTCCTATTTTCTCAATACTCAGTTTAATTCCAAAGGTGAATGTTGCATGTATGTACGCAACAACCTAACTTGCCCAAGTATTCCCGAATTTGAATCCTCCGAATTCTACACTCTCTGGCTACGGTTTAATTGCCAATATCAAACTAAACACAGCTGCGTTGTCTACCTTTCTCCTATTTCTATCCAAAACTTCTTGACTACCGTACTTCCAAAGTGGAATACATCCTACGAGTATTTCACTCTCCTTTCACTAAAATTTCCATTTCAGGAGATTTCAATGTTCACCACCACCTTTGGCTTCCTCCCATTTCACCGACACCCCTGGTGAACTAGTTTACAACTTCTCTATCCTGAATGACCTAAAGCAGATTATACAGCACCCTACTCGTATCTCCGATCGCCTTCGAGATAGACCCACCATTCTGGATTTATTTCTCACCACTCATCCTTCTTCTCACTCTGTCAAACTTTTTTTCTCCGTTGGGCTCCTTCGACCATAATCTTATACCTGTTTCCTGTCCTATAGCTCCAGTTCGGCCTTCGGATCCTCCCAAGAGGAGGTGCCTTTGGCACTTTGGCGTTGCTGATTGGAAGGCCTTTAGGCAGTACATCTTGATTTTCCATGGAATGATTACTGCTTCCGTGGATGGGGACCCTCCGGGTGCGCTGAATGTATCACGGAGGCTTTCAGAAAGTACCATCGCCACCCAACTCCTGACTCTCACTTAGCTTGTTTCTGCCTAGAATCGTGTAAAATCTGTTCTTCGACTCGTCAAAAATTCTTTACCAGACAAAACTGTGGAAACCTATCTAATTCTTCTCTCTTTCTGGCACCTAGCCAAGAACCTCTCCAACAACATTACTACTTCTTTCCCTCTATTCCATTCTGACAGCTCAGTTGCCGTCTCTGCTCCTGGTAAAGCTGAACTCTTCTCTCAAACTTTCGCCTCCAACTCAGCCCTGGACGATTCCGGTGCTGTTCCTCCATCTCCTCCTCCCTCTAACTCGGTTATGTCTGAAATTAGAATCTTTTCCAAAGATGTTTTTTCCGCCCTATCTGGGCTCAACTCTTGGAAGGCATACGGTCCTGATGGTGTCGCTCCTGTTGTTCTCAAGAACTGTGCTTCTGTGCTAACATCCTGCCAAGTCAAAATCTTTCGTCTTTGTCCTTCATCTGGTACTTTTCTTTTCGCTTTCATTCAACCTGTCCCAAAAAAGGGTGACCGCTCTCAGCCCTCTAACTATCGTCCAATTGCTTTGATTTCTTGTCTTTCTAAAGTTTTTTAATCTCTCCTTAATAGGAAGATTCTTAAACACCTCTCTTCTCGCATCTTATTTCAGATCGTCAGCATGGGTTCCGCAAGGGACGCTCTACTGGCGATCTTCATACACATCTCTCTGATTCTTGGTCATCCTCCTTTCGGGATTTCGATGTAACCTTTGCTATTGCGCCAGACATATCGAAAGCTTTTGATAGAGTCTGGCACAAATCTTTAATTTCCAAACTGCCCTCCTTCGGTTTCTATCATTCTATCTGTTCCTTCATCTCTAATTTCTTTTCTGGCTGATCTATAGCTGCGGTTGTAGAAGGGCAGTGTTCTTTTCCTGAAGCTATTAATAGTGCTGTTCCTCAGGGATCTGTCTCGTCACCAACTCTTTTCCTTTTATTTATCAATGATTTATGAAGTCTCACTTCCTGGCCACTGTTCTTCTCCTAAAGCTATTAACAGTGGTGTTCCTCAGGGCTCTGTCCTGTCACCCACTCTTTTCCTTTTATTTATTAATAATCTCTTAATTCGCACTTCCTGTCATATTCACTCCTATACCGATGATTCCATCCTTCACCTCTCCATCCGCTTCACAAAGTGTCCTCTCGACAGTCACTCCATGATTCGCGTAGGACGGCTATGGCGCACCTGACGTCTGATCTTTCTGCTATCTCTGACTGGGATAGAGAAAACCTTGTTGTTTTCAATGCTTCAAAAACTCAGTTTCTTCATCTGTCTACTCGTCACAATCTTCCACACGACGATCACTTTCCGCTCTTTCTAAAACAGCTTCTAAGAGGTTAGCTGTGCTGTACCGGCTCCACGGTTTCTTCACCCCGACTCAGTTGCTGTCTCTGTACAGGGGTCTTGTCTGCCCCTGTATGGAATAGTGGAATACGCTTCTCATGCGTGGGGTGGTTCAACCCACATAGCTCTACTTGAACGAGTGGAATCAAAGGCTTTTCGTTTCATCAATTCCCCGCCTCTTATTTACTATCTTCAATCCCATCTCTCTATTTACTATCGCTATTATAACGGACACTGCTGTTCTGAACTCTCTAACTGCATGCCTCCTCCTCTAAGTTAAAGAGAGCACGCAGTACCCGACTTTCAACACATTCTCGTTTCTTTTCTGTCCAACTCTCTAATGCAAGGGCTAATCGGTATTTTCAATCTTTCATTTACTCAACCGGTCAACTCTGGAGCAATCTTACTCAATCTCTTTCCTCCTGTCCATGACTTCCAATCTTTCAAACGCAGTGTCCAGGCATCTGAAAACCCTTGGACCGTGCTTTTGGTTCTTTTTGTATGTGGAGCTGGGGGTGGGGGTGTTTTTGCGGGCTAAATATCTTTAGCCTATCTTACCATGTAAATTTTAAATATTTTCCAATCTTATTTAAAACAACTGGCATCAACGTTGTCTTTAGGCGAAATTTAACCGTATTATTATACTTAATGAAGAATAGCCCAGATAATGCTGTGGCTGTGTGTATTCGATCGGATGTACACAATGTAACTCAGTTTATATAGGTCAAACGAGAAAAACAGTATAAATATGCGTGTAGAACAGCAAATATTTCTAATGCATTGTTTAACCATATGTATAGATGTAATCATAGTATTAAGTGGAGAGTTCTAAAGTTCTCGTTAAAAACACAGATATAATTGAAAGGAATATTCTAGAATGTGCATTTATCCATTTTAAAAATAATTTCAATAACAGTTCGGGACTGCATAAAATTGACAATATCTTGTTAAAATGTCTTTTGCCTTTTATCAGTGCTTGTTAACCTCGTGCTAATCTCTCTTCACTTTTTTTTAATGTACAAAGGCATATATTGTGGTCATCTTCCCTTTTCCCTTCATTCCCTGACGAGGTGTACTGTTCAATATACGAAAGTACTTGGAATATTTTTCTTTTTCCTTGTGGGTTTGCATCATTCATTCATTTCACGTATTTAAGTGTAAAATTCATCCAATCCAATATACAGTATGTATGTACAGGGTGAGTCAAAAGTCTCCATACATAGGCAAATTGGTCATGATAAATAAATAAATATTTATTTTTAATTTTTTTGCAGGTGATGTGCTGAGATGCCTTTGTCCCAAGAAGAGCGTATAGAGATCATTCTTCTGGCAGGCTCAGGAAGCTGTCGCAAGGTTGCCGAGGATTTTAACAGGAGACACGCCCCCGGCAGGCACATCACACACGACACCGCTGCCAAACTCATTGAGAAGTTCAAAAAGACTGGAAGTGTTGCAGACCAACCGAGAAGTGGCCGTCCACGAACAGCCACCGATGAAGGCCCAGCGACCATGGTGCTGGCAGTGTTCGCAAAGAGTCCCCAAAATAGCACTCGACGGATGTCTGCAGAATGTCTGCAGAATGTCAGCCGAGATGCCAGTTCTCGGCTGGCATCCCGTTTTCAGATGAAGCCAACTTTTATGTTCATGGAGAGGTTAATCGTCAAAACGTACGTTATTGGAGTGATGACAACCCGCACTGGATGAGTCCCTCAAAGACGCAAGGCGCTGGAAAAGTGATGGTGTGGTGCGGGATATGGGGCAACACAATTGTTGGCCCTTTTTTCATTGACACCAATCTGAATGCCGAAATGTATCTAAACATGCTGCAAGACACAGTCATGCCGTCCCTGCTGAACGAGGACGGGGGATTTCCAGCGTACTTTCAGCAAGACGAGGGCGCCACCCCATTACGGTGTCTGCGTGCGCCAGTGGCTGGATCAGCAGTTTCCGGGTCACTGGATTGGCCGCCGTGGTCCCGTGGAGTGGCCTCCGAGGTCCCCAGACCTCACCCCCCTTGATTTTTACTTGTGGGGGCACTTGAAGGCCATAGTGTACCAGGTGAAAATACAAAACACGGACCACCTAAAGGAACGTATTCGTGAAGCGTGTGCACGCATAAACACCAGACGTGTTAACGCGCATTTGCCATGACTGGGGGGAACGCATCCGTATGTGCATTCAGTGTAATGGTGCCCACACAGAGCATATTTTGTGACTTACAAGTGATTGCATAATAAAGTGACCATTTTGCCTATGTATGGAGACTTTTGACTCACCCTGTGTGTATATATATATATATATATATATATATATATATATATATATCTCTGCCCTCCTTTTTACAGATAATCTTACCGATATCGTATTTATTACCAGGAAGCAAAGAAGGTTCCCTTTTTTATTTTGGAAATATCATTTCTAATTTCAGATATCGGAAAAATTGATAAAAATGAATAAAAATGGGTAAAAAATGGATCAAAACAATTCTTTCATTCCTTTAATAGTTTGTAAACAAGAAAATTAAAAGAATTCAATATTGATAGAAATACATACACGCGATAAAAGGTCACAATTATTGTGTTGTTACAATAATAATGGGTTTTATTGGATATATATATATATATATATATATATTAGTCCAAGCTGCATATAAGTATAAGCCATTTTTAAGAATAATTTAAAAAAATATATATATATGTATATATACAGGGTGGCGCAAAAGTCGTGCATCATAGGAATTTTCAATGTTGACTATAATTTTTTTTTTTTCAGGTAGGGAATGGCTGCGAAATTAACAATAGACGAGAGGGTGAGCTTGGTTTTAGTGTATGGAATAGCAGGTACAACAAATCGATGAATCGGTACAGAATTTAAATTCTGTACCGATTCATCGATTTGTAGTACCCGGTACTCCACGCATTAAAAACAAGCTCACCCTCTCGTCTATTGTTAATTTCGCAGCCATCCCCTACCTAAAAGAAAAAATAATATATTGTCAACACTGAAAATTCCTATGATGCGCGACTTTTTCGCCACCCTGTATATATACTGTATATATATAGAATATCCTGCATGAACACGCACAATTTTGCATAATGCAAAATTTGCCTCCACCAAGGTTCGAACCCAGCACCTCTTGAATAAAAGGGAAAGGCGCTGGTCACTACACTACAACAGTATATATATATATATATATATATATTACACACACAGACCGTGCATGGAACAAGGAACTCTTCTCGGAAAATTAAATCCACTAGAGTTCGAATAAGTAATGGTAAGTGACAAATACTATAGTTTTTCTTTTTCATGATGTTAGCCCGACGTGGGCAACGGGTCACTCGCAAAGAGGCCCCAAAATATAGCTTCCCTCACCTCACCAGCTATCTGCGAAGCAGAGAGGATTTAGCTTTGGGACAGGATCTAGAGTTTAAACTAACCGAGCCCCACTATATCTAGAACCTCAATACAAGCAAGAAACTCGTTGCATTCACATCGGATTGAATACATTATTAAACGGACGTGTTAAGTGCATTGAAAAGTGGACGCTCAATTTCTCAGTTCAGGTTTAAGTTTTGGTATTTGGCTAAAAATACAATAGTTACCCCTTTTTCTTTGATGTATTCAATACGACGTGAATGGAACGAGTTTCTTGTTTGTACTGAGGTTCTAGATATAGTGAGGCTCGGTTGCTTTAAACCCTAAATCCTATCCCAAAGCTAAATCCTCTCTGCTTCGCAGATAGCTGGTGAGGTGAGGGAAGCTATATTTTGGGGCCTCTTTACGAGTGACCCGTTGCCCACGTCGGGCTAACATCATGAAAAAGAAAAACTATAGTATTTGTCATTTACCATTACTTATTCGAACTATAGTGGATTTAATTTTCCAAGAAGAGTTCCTTGGTCCATGCAAGGTCTGTATGTGACAAAAGATTTCGGGGAACCATTCTGAGTTCAATCCCATACATACATACATACTGTATATATATATATATATATATGCAGGGCATCTAGAAGTTGCGAGGCCCTAGGCAGATCTAGAAATTGCGAGGCCCTAGGCCTATATATATGAAAATATGGACTTAATTATCGGTACTATACCAGCAATATTAGAATCCCGCATAGACAGAACTATGCCAGCACTTAAAAATTAAACCAAACCAAAATAATCACGCATGGAAATTGTATAAGAAATATAAATAAACCATAAAAATAAGTATAAATTATAATATGAATCAAGATTTGTATCGAAAATATAAGACAATGATTTCTAAGATTTATATAATATTATAGGTAATGACTTCCCATAGTATACAAACGTTTTTCATATGTGATGTATAAGAGATGTTGACATTTCATTTTTTATAATAGTGAGCAATCGACTTATCAGGCTAAATATTAATGCTTTAATATTTGGTTCAGATGCTCCTTGAATATTACAGCAATGCTTTTCTACTTTTCTTCGAGCTAAACTCTTCAATTAATTGAGAATAATCTAATGAATTTGTTATATCGTTTTCTATTGATAACATAGCTAATGATTGCAATCTCGCTTGAGACATGGTGGAACGCAAATATGTTTTAATAAGTTTGAGACGCGAGAAACTTCTTTCAGCCGAAGCAACAGTAACTGGGATGGTTAATACTATTCGAAGTGCAACATAAATATTAGGATAAATCTCACTTAGTTGTTTTTGCACTATATAAACAAGGGCATTTCCGAGATCTGTTTTCTCAGGTATAAACCTGCAAAGTACTTTAAGTTCTTCATAGAGTTCGAAATCATTAATATCACTTGAACAGAACGCGCAAAACGGCTTGAGCGAGGCCCCCTTTGGCGCGAGGCCCTAGGCGATCGCCTAGTTCGCCTATAGCTAAATCCGGGCCTGTATATATGCATGTGTAGGCTACGTCGTGGCCAATGTCGTAACACCGCTTCTCGGAGATCAGCGAAGTTAAACGACATTGGGTCTGGGTAGTAGTTGGATGGGAGACCGTCCTCCGTGCCCAGATTATGTAGCGACCCGTGGTTCGGATCCCACGTAAAGCTGTAGGTCCCCTCCGTCATATGACCTTAGATGTTGCGAAGGAGGTTAAACAACCCCAATAAAAAAAATAATATGTATAATGTGTGTGTGTGACATTTTAAAACATTATTTGAAGATTGTATACACGAATGGGAATGACCTTCAGGAGAAAAAATCTTCATGTGCATATATTAATCTCCTATTAGGGGAAGGTGGGGCAACTCGAAACACCCCCTCTACAGCCCAAACTAAAGCTACCATCTAGCTTTAATCTAGCTCCTTTCGGTGCCGACACTGATAAGTGGCCTTGAGACAGTGGTACGGGACGGATTGCTCCACGCAGCTCCGCAAAAATTAGAAAGTCTTATTTTTTTCTCCATTTGATCTATCATCAGCAAATTTTCCTTGATTCGTAATTCCAAAGCTGTAAGAACTTATTTTGTTGCTTTTTGTGTTGGCTACTGGATCAGTGTTTGATTTTCATGTATCGTCGTGTCTGAAATATTCAGAAAAAAGCCTCGAAGATGTCTTTGCGTATATGAACGAAACGTCGCAATCTCAAACTAAAACAAAACCCAAAAGATACACAGGAACTTTATATCTGTAAGAGAAGAACTTGTCAACTTTAATGATAATAATGATATCAGTTCCTGAAGTAAAGAGGTTAATTAAAGAGTTAAAGATTGGTTCTGCGTCAGGGGTAGATGACCTATCGAATGAACACTTAAAATATGCCAATGACGTGATATGTCTGCATATATCATTGCTCTTATCATCCATGCTTGCTCATAGCTATATCCCTGCGGTGTTCATGAGGGTATATATCTTGCCCCTGTTCAAAAGTAAGTATGGGGACATTCTATCCAGCAATAATTACAGGCCTATTGCTGTCGCCTCCTGCTTCTCGAAACTACTAGAAAAACTCTTGTTACTCCGATTAAATGATTACTTATTGACATCTCCTAATGAGTTTGGTTTTAAAAGGCCCCACTCAACTGACTTGTGTATCTATGTACTTAAAGAAATTATATTCAAATACAGACAGTAATTCAACTAGTTATAGCCGTTTCCTAGATATAAGTAAGGCATATGATAGAGTGAACCACAATAGTTTACTTAAAAAGCTAGAAGATAGGAAAGTTCCCATGTACATATTAAATTTATTGAAATTTTGGTATTCCCACCAATCTTTTACTGTGAGGTGGGGCAATGTACTATCCAAATGTTTTGGCTCCTCTTGCGGGGTGAGGCAAGGCTCTCTGCTCTCTCCTATGCTGTTTAATGTGTATATTGATGGATTAATTGCTTCACTTAATGAGGCAACAGTGGGATGTTGTTTAGATAACACGAGGATAAATAACTTAGTTTATGCCGATAATATGGTGTTAATAAGTCCCTCTGTTTAAGGTCTGGATCGCTACTAAAAGTCTGCGAAGTGTATTCGCAGAAACATGATATTCTGTTTAATGTTACAAAAACTAAGGTTATGTAATTCCATCCTAAAAGCTGTACTCAGCCGGCTGATATTGGGTTTAAAATGAGCGGTGAAGTAATTGAGGAAGTACAAGAGTTTAAGTATTTGGGTCAAACTATCACCAGCTCCTTGAGTGATGACTCAGATATAAGAAAACAATCTCGAAAGCTTTGTGCTAAAGCAAATATGACTATAAGGAACTTCCGGTTCTGTACAAGTGAAGTTAAAGACGCTCTCTTTCGTACTTTCTACAGTAATATATACGGACAGCAACTCTGGGGTGACTTATAAAAAACGTTCTGGCAGAACCCTAAATTTGCTGTACAACGGGTCTTTTAGACTCTTACATAAATTACCCCCCGAGATACTCAACTTCGCAAATGTTTTCTACCCGCATTGTCCTGAGCTTCCCGGAGGTAACGAGACGTGCTCAATACAGCCAAACGCAAAGAATTAAAAAATCAACCAACCCGATTATCCAAGCTATCCATGAGTCCCGTCGTTTGTCTTCTAAGCTATGGAAGGTACAAAAACGTTTGTCTGTAGCTCCACTTAACTTCGACATTACTGTATTATTTCTAATTAATTGTATATATTTCTATCTTAGTATGTGAACTGTCATTGTATTATTAATGTTTGTCATATGAACTATGGTCTGCCAATAAACCTTTTAATTTTAATAATAATAATAATAATAATAATAATAATAATAATAATTTGCGTGTATGTACGAAAGTGCTGATGTGTCAAGAGCTTCTTTATGTAAATGTAATTCCGTATAACCTTGGTTTAGCTTCCGCCCGAATTGTTCATTCTGACGAAGGTCAAGTTTGTCACTCCACCTTAGACCTACAGTTTAACGTGGAATCCGAACCACACCCCACCAGCAGCCCAGCGTTTTAACCACTAGGCTACCCAGGGTACCCATTTATCTACCAACCAATTTCTTTATTGTGTGGAAGAATGAACAGCTGGATTTTGCTGGGCGCCGCTTGCCGTCACCGGGTCTCGATCCCAGAGCCGATGGATTCGTAGTCAGCGACGCAAACCACTACACTACCGAGGCATTATATACAGTATATACATATATATACAGGGTATTTATAAAGTCCCTGTCTATTTCAGTGAAAACGTAGCAAAAAGGGTAAAATTCAATAACAATATAATAGAAGGCATACATTCAATGAATACTTAGGCATATGAGTCTACACGAGCACCATCAGTATCTCTACAGAATTCGAATCTGTCAGCAGCATTGCGGAACACATTTTGGAATACGACAGGAGTTATTTTTGTAACTGCTGTTACGATACGAGCACGTAAATGTCCCAGCTTCATCAGATGGCATTTTAAACACCGTCGTCTTTCAACAAGATAGAGCACCTTGTCATTACGCAAACATTGTTCGGGAGTACCTAAATGAACGATTTTCAAATCGGTGGATCGGACGCGGAGGCAACAGGCCCTGGGCGGCTCGATCTCCTGACCTAAAGCCCTTGGATTTCTTTACATGGGGCTTTATCAAATCAAACGAGGGTTACAGATCTGCAAGATTTACGTGCTCGTATCGTAACAGCAGTTACAAAAATAACCCCTGTCATGCTCCAAAATGTGTTCCGCAATGCTGCTGACAGATTCGAACTCTGTAGAGATACTGATGGTGCTCATGTAGAATCATATGCTTAAGTATTCATTAAATGTATGCCTTCTATTATATTGTTATTGAATTTTACCCTTTTTGCTACGTTTTCACTGAAATAGATAGGGACTTTATAAACACCCTGTGTGTGTGTGTGTGTGTGTGTGTGTGAAAATTATTTCACGAAAGTAACACGTGAAAAATATTTATGATGAATAAAACCACGAAGGAAAGGAAACAGAATGGTGCTCAAGCACTTTCGTCTGATGACATCCTTAGGAACACTGAAGTACATAAAGAGTTACAGCCTATATATAGGTTACAGAAAAAAAAAAATATATATATATACAATAAACGGAGAAACAAAATTAAAGGATTGTGGGAGGGGCACACAAATTTATAAGGAAAAACTATCGATTTTTAGCACAAGATTAAATGAATTGTTTCCAACCAATGTTATAGATAAAAAAAAATATACAAATTTATACAGGAAATCTGCCCGGGTTTTAGCACTGCTCTTTTTATATATAAAAATTGAAAAATTATCGATTTTTAGCACAAAATTAAATGAATTGTTTCCAACCAATGTTATAGATAAAAAAAAAGATATATATATACAAATTTATACTGGAAATCTGCCCGGGTTTTAGCACTCTGCCCTTTTTGTATATAAAAATTGAAAAATAAAAGTTATTAGGGTGGCATACAAGTTTACCAAAGATTTAGCGTTCTACCTTTCTTATCTAAATCTGTTCTGAAGGAATTCAAAACAACAGGATCGAGTTGAAAAAGACCTTTGCTTATGTTGAAGTTATACCGAATTAGAAAAAATCAACGGTATTGGAAGTGATCTGTGTTATCCATCTGCGTTTATGGAATCTTGTCTCAACAAGGCAAAACGAACTTTCTATCGTGTCAATAATAACACTCGTACTTTGTCAAAAAATATTTTAGTACTTCCATTTTTCCCGTGCTTTTTAGGCATTGCTAATGTACTTAAACTTTTGGATATTAATGTAGTATTTTCATATAACAATATTGTGAAAAATATCATAGTAAAAAATAGCCCTACCAATAATTCAGGCATTATGTGATTCCTTTTATATAGGTCAGACGGGAAAGGATTTGCACACACGTATAAAACAATATTCCGTTAGAACAGGACAGTTGTCCAGTGCCCTTTTTGTCCATTTGTCAGAGTTATCCCACTGTATTGATTGGAATAATGCTTCAGTTTTATTTCACTCTAGCAACATTGTTAATAGAAATATTCTTGAGTCTGCCATTATCCAACTTACAAATAACTTCAACATAAGCAAAGGTCTTTTTCAACTCGATCCTGTTGTTTTGAATTCCTTCAGAACAGATTTAGATAAGAAAGGTAGAACGCTAAATCTTTGGTAAACTTGTATGCCACCCTAATAACTTCTATTTTTCAATTTTTATATACAAAAAGGGCAGAGTGCTAAAACCCGGGCAGATTTCCAGTATAAATTTGTATATATTTTTTTTCTTTTATCTATAACATTGGTTGGAAACAATTCATTTAATCTTGTGCTAAAAATCGATAATTTTTCAATTTTTATATATAAAAAGAGCAGAGTGCTAAAACCCGGCAGATTTCCAGTATAAATTTGTATATATTTTTTTTCTTTTATCTATAACATTGGTTGGAAACAATTCATTTAATCTTGTGCTAAAAATCGATAGTTTTTCCTTATAAATTTGTGTGCCCCTCCCACAATCCTTTAATTTTGTTTCTCCGTTTATTGTATATATATATATATATATATATATATTTTTTTTTTTTTTCTGTAACCTATATATAGGCTGTAACTCTTTATGTACTTCAGTGTTCCTGAGGATGTCATTAGACGAAAGCGCTTGAGCACCACTCTGTGTTTCCTTTCCTTCGTGGTTTTATTCATCATATATATATATGTGTGTGTGTGTGTGTGTGTATATATGTGTGTGTATATATATATATATATATATATATATATATGTGTGTGTGTGTATATATATATATATATATATATATATATATATATATATATATATATATATATATATAATGGCTGCAACAGAATATTCCATGCTTTAAATAAGACGATAATGAAACTAAAAAAAAAATCGCATTATTGTGGGGGAAAGTGTCGCCTCAATAGTCGGAAAGTCGTACGAAAAAGTCGTGTGTGTCCTTCCAAGTTACAGCATCTCGGCAGAAACTTTGCCGATTTTGCGCTATTTTCCGCGATTTTCAAACTTTTTAAATGACCTTCAAACGAACTAATTCAGATATATGATACGAAATATAGCAAAAAATGTAGCAAAAATACAGCAAACGCCTAATGAAACGGCTCCTGAAGAGGCTTTCTCATAATGCAATGCGGCAAAGGTTAAATAAAAACACCACTGTATATGTAAATATATATATATATATACATATAAAATATGTATGTATGTAAAATGTATAATTATATATATTCTATATAATTCTATATATTCTATATATATAATTCTATATATTCTATATGAATATATAATAATTATTATATATATAATCAATGCGAGCGATTATTTTAATTGTCAATTAAAAACTATTGAAGAAATAATTAAAGAGAGATAGTTTTAAATTCGACCTTTTAATTTGTAATGGTTAAAATTTCATCATTAATGATTATAATGATGATAAATTTTAAGTCTTTTTAATAATGATACGGATTATTAGCATTAATAGTAATGATAATAAGAATAATTAATGTTAATAATGATGATAATATTAACTGATAATACCTGAAAATTTATTCCTAATCAACCTAGCATCAAGAGAGAGAGAGAGAGATAAATAATGATTGGGTTTGCTTAACCTCCTTCGCAACATCTAAGGTCGTATGATGGAGGGAACCTACAGCTTTACTCGGGATCCGAGCCACGAGTCGCTACATAATCTGGGCGTGGAGGACGGTCTCCCATCCAACTACTACCCAGACCCAATGTCGCTTAACTTCGTTGATCAACGGGAAGTGGTGTTCCGACATTGGCTAAGACGTAGACCTTCATACGGAGATGTTTTGGAGTTTTGCCTCTGTTGTTTCGTCGACCAAATATTTATTCCCGGTTAGGCGTACGCTACTTTAGGTTAGGTTAAATATCGACCTTGCCACATCTGATCGACAAGTTGTTATTAGGTTAGGTTTGTTTAAGATAAAGTTAGTTTTTTTAGAGTGTCGATGTTTTGGTCTTGTCGACGAATTACGTATAGATCCGTTAATATTGGTTTGGTTAGAAAATTTCCTCAACAAACTGAACTCCGCGTGAGTGTCGATCGACAGTTAAGTTGATCATATTCCAAGTTTTGAGGTATCGGTGCGATTCCTCGTCGAGAAAATGGATATATAAATCCTATTATTATTATTATTGTTATTATTATGATTTATTATTATTATTATTAGTTTATTATTATTAATGAGAGAGGGTCAAATGTCTATGAATATTTCCAGTTATTCTATACTCATCGATTGTTTAAGATGACGAGTCATCTGAGCCCGGGCATTCACAGAGTAGATGGCCGACCCAATTCCAAATGAGCGAAGGGAACTCTAGATTTTATAGGCTGTTAAAGATGCATCGTTTTACGGTTGGTGCTCGTGATATATATTTCACCATTGAACCCGTGCACTGTGGCACGATTGAAATGGTAATTTATGAATTCGCAATAATTTATAATAATTCAAATTTGTAATAATTCATACAGTGAAGGACTGGGACGAAGAGGCAAAGTATGTAAGTGGATTTGCAACATTCTGATAAAACGCAAATAAGTGGTTATTGTTCAAGAAATGTCTTCCTCGGAGCCGATGGTACGTAGCTCAGTGCCGCAAGGAACGGTCCTCGTTCCGCTATTATTTATAATCTTCCTTACTTATTGTAGCATCTTTTGCCGATGATATTAAGACAGCAGGTGATATTGCGGCTCTACAATAGAACACAAACAAATAATATGTATAGAATGTCAGAGAAGACACAAATAATACGTATACATATATACGTTAGAAGGTCAGAGAATATGCAATTTAACGCCGAAAAATTCCAGCTCCAAAAGTACGGGGAAAAAGAAGCGCTAAAAACGATGGAATTCTATAGTCCACATGAGTGGAGAATTCAGAGAAGCGAATCAAAAAAGGACTTACGAATAATCAAGATTGACGACGTTAATTTCAAACAAGATATCACTAAACAAATCCAAGAGAATGACTGCACAGATAGTGAGAACCTTCAAAAAATGTGCAATAACCCATTTACTGAAAACATTAATTATATCAACATTTGAATACTGCTCAGTTCTAACGACCCCATATAAAGTGGGGGAAATTAACTTGCTTGAAGAAAGAAAAAATTACTGCAAAAATAATGGACTTAAAGCTTACTGGAAAAGGCTAAGGATGTTAGATTTATACTCGAGAGAGAGTTACAAGGAGTTACAAGGAAAAGAAGTACCTCAAATGGCCTTGCAGCCCATACCGAGGAGGTACTAATGTCAACGGGTGCCAGGGAAAATTTTCTACACCCTCAAATAGTGTGCAAGATTTGGTCTAACCTTTTCTTGAAGTGATCCACAGAGGAACTGTTCACAACTTCTGAAGGTAACCTGTTCCACGTGTCACAGATCTTATAAATAAAGTAATTCCCACACACACTAGTCCTAAACCGTTTCAAATCCAACTTCCAACTATTGTTGCGAGTTGGGTTATCATTTGAACTAAACATGCTTCTAAAATCGACATCGTTGAACCCGCGTAAGAGCTTGAAAACCTCGATCAGTTGACCGCGCAGCCCCCGAGTTTCCAGCGAAAACAAGTTCAGGGCACGTAACCGTCGATTGTAGCCCATATGCCTAACGGAAGGGATTAACTTTGTGGCCCTCGCCTGCACTCGCTCCAGCCTCTCAATATCTTTCCTGAGGGTGGGCGACCAGAACTGCACAGCATACTCCAGGTGCGGCCGAACCAGGGAATTGTACAGAGAGAGCACAATCTCCTTGTTCCGAAACTGAAATTGCCTCCTGATATAACCCAACAGCTTCTGGGCTTTCTTTCCCACCTCTACGCACTGTTTCGTAAACTTAAGGTCGCTGCTAATTAGCACACCCAAGTCCTTTTCCAAATCAGTCGCCTCGATATTACTCCCCAACATCGAGTAGTCCGATTTGGGATTGGCGTAGCCAATGTGCATCACCTTGCATTTACCCAAGTTAAACGGCATTTGCCATTTTTCGGACCACTCTCCTATCCTACCTAGGTCCGCACGCAGTTCCTCGATCGCCTCCGGCGTCCCAACATTGGCCCCAAGCTTGGTGTCATCAGCGAATTTGGCGATCCGACTGACGATACCACCGTCGATATCATTTATGTAAATGATAAACAACAGTGGCCCCAAAACGGAACCCTGAGGAACCCCGCTAGTGACCGAGACCCAACCCGAACTAGCCCCTTTAATTACAACCCTCTGCCGCCTATTCTTCAGCCAGTTTTCAATCCACCTACCAACTTCCCCACCGATACCCAGCGCGCGCACTTTCGCCATTAGCCGTCAGTGAGGTACCTTATCAAAGGCTTTCTGAAAGTCGAGATAAAGTATATCAATCGCCCTACTCTTATCATACGCACTCAACATGACGTGGAAAAACTCGAGCAAGTTGGTGAGACACGACCTATGCCGTCTAAACCCATGTTGGGAGTCCCCAAGCAGCTTGTAGGAATCCAAATGATCAACGATCCTATCCGCTATTATCCCCTCTAATAATTTACCTACAACTGAAGTGAGACTAATGGGACGATAGTTCCCTGGACTTTCGCGATCCCCTTTCTTAAAGATAGGGGTCACGTTGTCTTCCCACCAGGCACCTGGCCCGTCTCCAACGATTTGTTGAAAACTGTAGCCAGGTGGGGAGCCACCTGGTCGCGCACCTGCCGCAACACTCTGGGGAGAAACTGGTCTGGCCAGGAGCCTTAAACGCGCTCAGTTTGTCTTTCGGCAACGACTGTCGCGGTACATCGAACACTATCCAGGCCAGCACCTTCGTGCCTGACGCCTGGCTCGGGGATGATGCGGGTGTCCTCCCTGGTGAACACTCCCGCAAAGTACTCATTAAGCACATTGGCGATGTCCGTGTCGGAGGTCCGCAAAACGCCACTTCAAATGGGCTTTCTACTATTAACATAACTGAAGAACTCCTTAGGGTTCCCCTTGCAGAGGCTTGCCACTCGTAGTTTTTCTTTACGTTTCGCTCGAGAGAGAGAGAGAGAGAGAGAGTTACAAGGAAAAGAAGTACCTCAAAAGGCCTTGCGGCCCATACTGAGGAGGTACCAATGTCAACGGGTGCCAGGGAAAATTTCCTATACCCTCAAATAGTGTGCAAGATTTGGTCTAACCTTTTCTTGAAGTGATCCACAGAGGAACTGTTCACAACTTCTGAAGGTAACCTGTTCCACGTGTCACAGATCTTATACATAAAGTAATTCCCACATACACTAGTCCTAAACCGTTTCAAATCCAACTTCCAACCATTGTTGCGAGTTGGGTTATCATTTAAACTAAACATGCTTCTAAAATCGACATCGTTGAACCCGCGTAAGAGCTTGAAAACCTCGATTGACCGCACAGCCTCCGAGTTTCCAGCGAAAACAAGTTCAGGCGCGTAACCGACGATTGTAGCCCACACGCCTAACGGAGAGAGAGAGAGAGAGAGAGAGAGAGAGAGAGAGAGAGAGAGAGAGAGAGAGAGAGAGAGACCATCATTTACACGTGGAAAATAATATTAAAGGACAGGACCTGAATCGCAAAATAAACTTTGCAAACCGACAGATTTATCAAATGATAAAACTAGCGAAAATTCTAATCCATAAATAGAATAAGTTTGTACTTAGATGAACTAAACTGTTGAACAATCTTTCAAAACAACTCAACAAACTTAAAAATCTTCAAAAAAAACTTGGAGGATTGGCTTAGAAAATTACCAGATGAGTCACGTATGTTTGGATACATTAAAAAGAAGGGCTCGGGGGAGAAATTCTCTCCTCGGTAATTCCTCCTCAGGCAGCAACTACAGGTAGGCATATAGATATACAGTATATAAAGGGTGATCCAGAGAAATGGGACCCAAAAGAAACCCCTGTAACTCTTAAAGTATAAGTCCTTTTATAAAATCATACGCATCATTCGAAAGAGGATAGTTACAAGTTTGTACAGGATTGTATAGGTTTTGACAATACAAGACAAGATAAGATACAAAACAAAATAAAAGTGTTAGTTAAAACTAGTGATGTAGGTCACATCCGCATCCGCATCCGCTGAACATCCGCACATTTTCTCGCATCCGCATCCGCACTTTGGACTGCGGATGTCGTGCGGATGTGGACCGTTGACATAAAATGTCATTAATAAGCGGAAATTATCAAATTCTACTATATTAATAGAACTAGTTCATTGTGCGCAAAAGTGATGCAAGCGACAAGACGAGAGGCTGTTCTTGTATGAAGTTACTCTCTTGCAACCTACTTAGATCCACGTTACAAAGCTAAGTTATTTTCACCTAGTACATTAGAACGAGTTAAATCATCACTTGGCAAAGCAGTTGAAGAGCTTCAATCTCTTGAATCTGTCGCTTCGCCACCCACCAAAAGAATAAAAGTTTCAGTGACAGAACCAACACCTTCAACGAGCAAATCTATCACAAAATCTGTCTCTCAGTTTCTTGAGTCAAGCAGCAATGACGAGACCTACGCGATGTCAAAAGATGTAGTAAAAATGATCGAGAGCTATCACCAAGAAAAACGCCTGGCTGCATGTGACAATCCTATTAGTTGGTGGAAAAATACGCAGAATATCTATCCATACTTGAGTAAACTTGCAAGGAAACATTTAGCCTGTCCTCCAACAAACGTACCAAGCGAGAGATTATTTAGCAGTGCTGGATTAATATATGATGAAAAGAGAAACAGACTGGCAGCAGAAAAGGCAGAAAAATTAATGTTCCTTAAGCATAACCTTCCTATAATAAGTTTGAACATTAAACGATGAACATCTTAGTTTACTTTATTTTAATTACTCATTATAAATATGCCTAATAAAACTTTAAACTTAATATAAATAATATCAAGCTAATTAAAGATCTCTTTCTATAAGGGTGGAGGTTGGGGAAAGAGGTCGGTGGGGTGCATTTGAGTTGGGTTCACGTCCCGCATCCTGGTAACACAATTATGGTTTCTAATTGTGGCTGAAACTCAACAAAATATAACGAATTTATTTGCAGACGAATTCACTAATTGATTTCTATATTATTTAGATGCTTGATATTATTTTATATGTTCAGAGAAAAGTACAGCAATTATTGTACAATTAATCAATTATACTACATTATAGCTACAGCTCTCTCTATATAATAACTTATTATATACGTTAAACACAACAAATCTCGAATATATCCTAAAAAATAATGAAAATGTAGACATCCGCATTCGCGGATGTTGAAATCAAACATCCTCATCCGCATCCGCGGATGTTGAAATCAAACATCCTCATCCGCATCCGCGGATGTTGAAATCAAACATCCTCATCCGCATCCGCGGATGTGAAAAAAATGACATCCGCTACATCACTAGTTAAAACTAACCCTTCAAGATGACTGCATGGACTGTGGAACAGCTGCGTTTCATAACTGAGCAATATTATGAGCATGGAAGAAGTGGTTTCAGCTCTTAGAAGGTGATTTTGACATCTGAAAATTTGTCTTGAAAGATCTTTGAGCTGAAACTACACTTCTTCCATGCTCATAATATTGCTCAGTTATGAAACACAGCTGTTCCACAGTCCATGCAGTCATCTTGAAGGGTTAGTTTTAACTAACACTTTTACTTTGTTTTGTATCTTATCTTGTCTTGTATTGTCAAAACCTATACAATCCTGTACAAACTTGTAACTATCCTCTTTCGAATGATGCGTATGATTTTATAAAAGGACTTATACTTTAAGAGTTACAGGGGTTTCTTTTGGGTCCCATTTCTCTGGATCACCCTTTATAATAATGTCCACTATTAGGATCATCTATGATACATTCACAAGGTCTCATTGTATGTCGAAGCAAAAATATGAAAAGCGTATTACACCCAATAAGAAGTGTGTGCAGATTTTTGCTGGAAAGTGCGATGCTGAAAATATTCCTTCAATAAGCATGTATTTTCCCAAGTACTTTCTTACTGAAAGTAAAATACAGTTTACTCGCATACAACACATAATATCTTGCATGGAAATGAATTGTGTCTCGTTAGGTGAATATTCTCAATTACGTGAAGTTGAATTAAGGGGCTAAAAACTAAATCAGAAATGGATTTGCTTTCGGCCAATACTAATGTCCTCATCAGTCACTCGCAATCATTCGTACTTGATAGGTCGTATAGGTCGGAAGGTTAGACTTTTAATAAATCAATTTTTACTGTGGTTTTAATCCCTGTAATTGTGTGTTCTTTTAGGGCTACGTCTTAGCCAGTGTCGTAACATCGCTTCCCGTTGATCAGCGAAGTTAAGCGACATTGGGTCTGGTTAGTAGTTGGATGGGAGACCGTCCTCCGTGTCCAGATTATGTAGCGACCAGTGGTGGTTCGGATGCCACGTAAAGCTGTAGGTCCCCTCCGTCATATGACCTTAGATGTTGCGAAGGAGGTTAAACAACCCCAATCATTAGGGTGTGTTGTTTTAGAGAACTTTCCACACGATTTTAAAGTGAAAGCCCCAAATTATCACTGGTCAACAAATTTTAAGGAATTTTTTGTATCTTTAATGAAAGTAGCCGATTCTTATGTATTTTTGCATGCTGAATTTGAAAATGATAGTGAAATTGTTTAATTAGTTCGCGTTTTTAAGATATCATGGTAATTATTGTGTAAGTACTGGTAAAAATTTATCCCACAACATATATGTATTTTAAGGAGCACACTCACTTCAATGTCATTTCCTCTTGGCCTGTCTCTTGTACTCTGAATGTGTAGTGTCTCTTATTACTGACCAGCAGAAATCAGCCAGCATAGATGAATTCCACTTGCCCTGGTAACGTTTCTCAAGAGCTGAAATCTGCTGATGAAAACGTTCCCCATGTTCGTCACTTACTTCACCAAGGTTTGCCGGGAAAAAGTCGAAATGGGAATGGAGGAAATGAATTTTTAGAGACATGTTACATCCCATTCTTTGGTACGCCTTCAACATATTATCCACCAATTCATCTGCATTTGGAGCTCTGTTGTTTCCAAGGAAATTTTGCGACACTGACTTGAACGAGACCCAAGCTTCTTTTTCTGCGCCCTCCAAAAGTGTCTCGAAATGTTCATCTTTCATCAGATTTCGTATATGAGGACCAACAAATATGCCTTCCTTGATTTTTGCCTCACTGAGTCGAGGGAACTTCTGGAAAAGATACTTAAATGCCTTTCCATCCTTATTGAGTGCCTTCACAAAATTTTTCATAAACCCTAACTTAATATGTAACGGTGGTAGAAGTATTTTGCTTGGCTCTACTAATGGCTCGCACGAAACGTTTTTCACACCTGGCACTAAACGTTCTCTTAGAGGCCATTCCTTCCTTTCATAATGCTGTGACCTAGCACGGCTGTCCCACTCGCAAAGGAAGCAGCAGTACTTCGTGTAACCCTGCTGGAGACCAAGTAACATGCCGACCACTTTCAAATCACCACATATGCTCCATTTGTGAGCGTTGTAGTTTATGTGGTGAAGCAGATATTGCATATTTTCATATGTCTCCTTCATGTGGACAGAATATCCAATTGGAATGGCAGCTTTTTCGTTTTTGTTATGAAGTAGTACAGCCTTAAGGCTTAGCTTAGAGGCATCAATGAACAACCTCCATTCGTCATCTCTGTATGTTATATTTAGAGCATTCATTAAACCAACATCATCTGTACACACCACGAAGTCACCATGTTTGATGAAGAAAGTCTCCAACGTGGATTGCCTAGTGCGGTACATGGATATTTGGACATCATCATGAAGAAGATGCCACTGTTGAAGGCGTGAGGCGAGCAATTCTGCCTTAGACTTCGGTAAGTCCAAATCTCTGATGAGGTCATTCAGTTCGTGTTGGGTGATTTTATGCGGTTCTGTAGACAGTTCACTGGGCACAAAGTCGGTATCTTGTGATGTTGTGGGATGTGCAATGTCTTCATCTGTACTCGTTACAGGATGCTCTTCGTCATCCAAATCGAGGGTGTCTGAGGAGGTAGGAGGATTGGGCACAGGTATGTCTTCGTTATGGGGCACAGGTCGAATGGCGGATGGAACATTAGGATACTTGAGGGTCCATTTTTTCTTCTTACTAATTCCACGTAATGGCGGAACCATGCAGAATAAACAGTCATCCACGTGGTTACTTTGTTCCCTCCACACGACGGGGATGCCGAAGCCCATTGACCTCGGTTTCCCATTGTACCACTCAAGTAATGTAGTTGCACATGTAATGCAGCATATATGCGGCGCCCACGTTTTGTCCTGATCTCCTAATTTGCACTTAAAATAAAGGTGGTACGCTTTCTTGATGGCAGGTGTTAACGTCTTCTTTTGCGATTTTAATGTTACTTTGCCGCAAATATAGCAAAAGTTATTTGAGTCATTAACGCATTTACGTGGCATTTTGCTTATAACGTCAATGAGAAACTGATCGCAAGATTACGCTTTAACACGCACTACACTCTATATGTCATGAACTAACCACAGGTGCAAATTACGAGGAAACACTACAAAAGCACTATGTCAAAATGTGAAATAACGTGTCACCACAACAAGCGTCACTCTAGAATTGAGCTAAAGGGATTTACGATGTACTCAAGATGGCGCCAGACAACGAAGTTGCCAAACGAGCACATTCTACAGTGTTGGCATATGTTATGCTTCAATGATATATTCATTTCAATTGGGAAATAATGAAAACAGGGCACCCGTGTATCTTCTAAACGCGAACCAATCATGCAAAATGAAGGTCATTTTCGGATTCAGCGACGTCGAATTACTAAAGAAATGATGGTTTCATCGAAGATACATTTTGGCTGTTGATTAGTGTTATCAACACACCGCAGAGGGTTTTACATCAGCTAGGTACCAAAACAGCACCAGTGATTTTGACCTGTCCATAACTGGGGTATAATGTACTTAGAGTATTCTTATTTTAAAACAAAAAATAAACACGTCCATGTAAATCCATAAACTGCAGTATTCTGTTCAAGTTAATAATTTTGACTTAAAGAGATTATCTGTAAAATCATTATATATATATATATATATATATATATATATATATATATATATATATATATATATATATATATATATATATATATATATATATGCAAATTATGTATGGAGTATGCAGACAAATTGGATTCTTGATCGCTTGTCTATTTGCTCAAAAAAGACGAGCATTTTGGCCCATTAATTAAAACTAACTAAGCAAATGTTTGAAGGTACAAATTGTATACGTTAGTTTTCAAAACAGAAACATTTAGAGTAAATATAGTGACTACACCATATTGAAGAAGAAAGTATTATGAAGCGTGTTATAAAGTTTAAAAATATCCAAAGGAAAATTGTATTTTATTTCAAGTATAGACAGTAATTTTGTTACTCGTCTTTGAGATTTATAAAGAGAACTTATCTTGTTCTTTCCGAATGATTTTAGGATGAGGAACTGCGTCATATTACACATAACTGAAGAGAATATGACGCTAATCCAAATATCAAAACACATAATTTTCAAACACAACACACACACACACACATATATATATATATATATATATATATATATTAGTGATGTAGGTCACATCCGCATCCGCATCCGCATCCGCGGAACATCCGCACATTTTCTCGCATCCGCACTTTGGACTGCGGATGTCGTGCGGATGTGGACCGTTGAGATAAAACGTCATTAATAAGCTGAAATTATCAAATTCTACTATATTAATAGAACTAGTTCATTGTGCGCAAAAGTGATGCAAGCGACAAGATGAGAGGCTGTTCTTGTATGAAGTTACTCTCTCGCAACCTACTTAGATCCACGTTACAAAGCTAAGTTATTTTCACCTAGTACATTAGAACGAGTTAAATCATCACTTGGCAAAGCAGTTGAAGAGCTTCAATCTCTTGAATCTGTCGCTTCGCCACCCACCAAAAGAATAAAAGTTTCAGTGACAGAACCAACACCTTCAACGAGCAAATCTATCACAGAATCTGTCTCTCAGTTTCTTGAGTCAAGCAGCAATGACGAGAATTACGCGATGTCAAAAGATGTAGTAAAAATGATCGAAAGCTATCACCAAGAAAAACGCCTGGCTGCATGTGACAATCCTATTAGTTGGTGGAAAAATACGCAGAATATCTATCCATACTTGAGTAAACTTGCGAGGAAACATTTAGCCTGTCCTCCAACAAACGTACCAAGCGAGAGATTATTTAGCAGTGCTGGATTAATATATGATGAAAAGAGAAAGTTTGAACATTAAACGATGAACATCTTAGTTTACTTATTTTAATTACTCATTTATAAATATGCCTAATAAACTTTAAACTTAATATAAATAGTTATCAAGCTAATTAAAGATCTCTTCTATAAGGGTGGAGGTTGGGGAAAGAGGACGGTGGGGGTGCATTTGAGTTGGGTTCACGTCCCGCATCCTGGTAACACAATTATGGTTTCTAATTGTGGCTGAAACTCAACAAAATATAACGAATTTATTTGCAGACGAATTCACTAATTGATTTCTATATTAGTTAGATGCTTGATATTATTTTATATGTTCAGAGAAAAGTACAGCAATTATTGTACAATTAATCAATTATACTACATTATAGCTACAGCTCTCTCTATAATAATATTATATACGTTAAACACAACAAATCTCGAATATATCCTAAAAAATAACGAAAATGTAGACATCCGCATCCGCGGATGTTGAAATCAAACATCCTCATCCGCATCCGCATCCGCGGATGTGAAAAAAATGACATCCGCTACATCACTAATATATATATATATATATATACAGGGCGTCCCAAAAAAATGTATACACACTTTAAATACTTATAAAGGCAGTGTTTATTAAAATACATTTCATTTTCAAAATGTAATAGAATCTACAGACATTATTTAATTGTTTTGTCAAAGCCTGTTTTCAAACTGACGTCCGTTCTGGTCCAGGCACTGCTGATAACGCGAAGCAATGGAATCGCAAACATCACGAAACATTTCGTTTGGTATTTGTGTGCATTCTCGTTCAATGGCTGCTCTCAATTCAGCGACTGTTGCAGGTTTTATAGCGTAGACTTTGTCTTTTAAGTATCCCCATAAAAAAAAGTCTAGTGGTGTGAGGTCTGGTGAACGCGGAGGGTATTCTACGAAACCCCTTCGTCCAATCCACATCCACATCGTGCCAAGTACCACTCGCAATACTCCACTCTTCGGTCCGGATCATCATCATCATCTTCATTAATAGCATGGACTAATCTTGGAATGTAACTTTTCCATTGACAGCGCTTCAAATGCGTTGGACAGACGATTCTGAAATTCCTACCTCACGACTCGCTTGCCGCACAGATTTTCTTGGACTTTGGTGATACGTTTCCAGTACTCTTTCTTGCTTTGTGGGGCTTGTCGATGTCCGTGGTCTTCCGGAACGCTTCTTGTGGACATTCTGAACAGTTCCATCGGCTTCAAACTTATCTCTAATTCGAGTGATGGTAAGTCGCGTTGGTGGATCTGTTTGAAACTCCCTCCTAAACTGTCTTTGCACTTCAACTGCGTTTTCACCCTTCCAGTAGCATTTTAGAATGAATTTCCTTTGTTCAAAGCTTAGTCTGACTGCCATTATTAATTCTAATGGGTTTAACTTGGAAAGAAAGAAACATCAATTGAGCTATCAGCTGTTAAAGTGTGTATACATTTTTTTGGGACGCCCTGTATATATATATATATATATAGGGTGTCCTAGAAGTCGCGCACCCTATGGTAATATAGCTTCATTTGAATCTGAATGAAGCTTATGGTGTGTGACTTCTGAGACACCCTGTGTATATATAACATAGTTCCTTTTATTAAAATAATAAAAACAATTAAATCACTTCCTTTAAAAAAAAATTAATAATCACTTATTATAATTTACATCTTTTTCAACACATTCTTGAATTTCATTTACAGTTTTACATGATGTACAGTCGACTGAAAACGTCCTGCGTTAAAACTGCCTATTTCTTGCCAATATTTTTTTGTTTAAAAATAAAAACGGAGTTGCACGATGGAACTTTCTCAATCAACTGTACAGTTCCCACTTGATATTTTTATAATAAATGAATGTACTGAGTTATCCATAAATATTATTATTATTATTATTATTTAGTGCAAACTTTCAGTTGTTAATTAATTTTATTATTTAAACACGATATAAAAATGTGATCATTCGTCAATTAATCCCTTAATCGCATTAAGGTTTGCGTCACGTTTGTATGCGTTTAATCGAATAGCACAAATTTAAAAGCATTTACTTTCATTGTTTGGGGGTAAATAAAGAAAATAAAACGAGTAATACAATAATATATATATAATATAAATATATATATATATATATATAATGTTACAGACCGTGCATGAAAGAAAGTCTTCTGGAAAAATTTAATCCACTATAATCCGAATAAGCAATGGTTACAAATTTCTTTTTCATGATGGAAGCGCCCCCCAATATATATATATATATTATATATTATATATATATATATATATATACACTAATTTTCAAATAAATTACCTCCCCCACCCTAAACTTCGTTCGGTTAGTGAATAGTTTGGGGGATTCGCTTATCAAAGTGGACAGGGCAGGCTTTTTTTAAAGATAGTGGCAGGTATATTCATAACAGATTATCAAATTTTAATTAATTAAAAGCGTTTTGCAAATGGAGTGAGACCATTATGACGTACGATACAAAGTGACGTTTACAAATTTTTTAGTTATATATTTATTATTTATTTATTTATTTATTTATTCGAAATAAAATAATAGGTAAGTCAAGGAAATATCTTTTTAATTTAAAAAAAAATTTCACATGACAAAAAAAAAAATCCTATATTGTGGGGTTTTTAAACTGTATAAATGTCAGACACATCTGCAGTTAATTGAGAAAGCGAAATACAATAGATATATTAGGTTATATATATATATATATAAAGTGGCATACAGACTTTATAAATATAAAAATACCAAAGTTTTTCTTAGTTCTGAACTTATTTTCATATTCATATTTCAATTTTTCATTTCGGTATAAAGAAAAATTATTTTAAATAAGTTACCCCTAAAGATTATTGTTAAATGTTCTAATTTAGTGGTGCTTACAGTATTTGTAAGTAATGAGCTGCTTACCTGGTATGACATGAAGTAACAGTAGAATAATCGCACAATATAAAGTCTGAGTATTCATAATATATACCCCCTTGTTTTCTACACTTCCGCCAATTAAGTGAAATTAAGAATGTGCAACTCGAGGAAGTTTCTCTTATTACTGGATATCAAATTTCTCCGAGTACCATAGCGAAGAATAAGTTATAATAAATAGTAGGATATTAACCCTTATGTAATTATTAGTATTTAATGAAAGCATTAATGGAAAATGAGTTTTTTAAGGGACTTTTTTTCAGGTGGAGTAAAATTACAATTGTTTTGAAACGTAACGCGTGTTTTGGAAAAATCGCGATTTGGGAGCTCGACTTATCGCAGAGCCTAACCACGTGTCTCGGAGAGAAAATAAACAACCGCTCCCCTCCACTGCCGTCGGGTGACTGATAACTTCACATTGTGTTCTTGCTTTTATCAGTGCGAGAGGGAGGGGACCTTTT
This sequence comes from Bathynomus jamesi, assembly GCA_023014485.1. NCBI lineage: Eukaryota > Metazoa > Arthropoda > Malacostraca > Isopoda > Cirolanidae > Bathynomus > Bathynomus jamesi. The sequence goes on along the minus strand of JAJOZX010000426.1, from coordinate 343,597 downwards.
ACCTACCTGCCCTCTTCCGCCCTCGTATCCCCTCTTACGGATAAGGGCGGGGCACTCGCTGATGGGAAAACTTAAAAAAAAAATTCAAAATATTTCCTCTTCATCCGAAATTCTGGATATTTGCTTTTTAGAGTTCGTTTTAATAGGATTATTTGTTCAAATATATTAACTCTAAAACTTTTTATTACATTAAATTTTTACAGAATTAATTTATTTCCAGTAAAAATAATATAATATTAATAATAATAAAAAATATAGTTTTTATATTTTGGTAAAAAAAATTAAGTTTGAAACTTCTCGAAATGAAAATTCAACTTTCGTATTTTCGTTTTGACCAAAATATAATTGTAAATTATTTTTAATTTGAAAAGAATTATTTCGGAATTTCGATAACAATAATATTATTAATAATATTAATAATAATAATAATAATAATAATAATAATAACAATAAAAGTGACAATGACGATAATGATCGTCATATAATGATTATTATGGTCATTATTATCATATATATTAATGAAAATAATGCTATGCACAATTTGATTTAAGATCACGAAACACACACCACACACACACACACACACACACACACACACACACACCAAATGTGCGCATCTCTGCATAAGCGAGGTACTGACTTTTTTAAATTTATATATCTAAAATTCCAATTAACCAAATCTAATTTAACCTAACCTAACCTAAGTGCCATCGAACCGAGAAGGGTGTCATAAGTGTTTCAGTCGCAATTGAGGGTTCGAAAGGGATGATGGTTTTGTTGAGTTATTAAATAGCGAGGTACTCGTTAATCTAACCTAACATAACCTTAACTAACCTAACCAAACCTTAATTAACCTAACCTAACCTAACGTAATCAGGACTAACATATTTTTTCCCCAACAGTAAAAATGTTTCTAGAATTTTTTCTATACAATTTTTCATGTTCGGAGGTACCAAAAGTGTTACCTCACAAAAATTTACCCAACTACATTGTGAATTATCACACACTCGACCGCACTTATTCTCATTTCCTTATACACACACACACAGACACACACACAGACACACACACACACGTGTGTGTGTGTGTATATATATATATATATATATATATATTATATATATATATATATATATTACTTTTAGGTTACTTTAGAGGTTTAGACGACTTCGTACGATGGTTCAGGATCGACCTGCCTGCGGTCAACTCCTCTGCAGCATCTCGCCTCACTTGAGGGGTTTGATGGGTGAGAGAGTTGTCTACTCACATCCTACCCTCGTAGACAGCTACTTTGCCCAAGAATCTGTCCGATTGGTTCTTGAAATTATTCACGTTGATATAATGGCGGTTTTTCAACTCTTTCGGTTGCGAGTTGAAGAGGTTTGGGTCTCGTATTCTGTTTTGACGGTTTTTTTTATTCTCGTTTTTCATGGCTCGCCACCTGTCCCACTGCAGCTGGGCAGGGCCGGATTAACCATTAAGCAAAATAAGCCCGTGCTTAGGGCATCAAGGGAAGGGGGGCACCACAGAAATTTTCCATTGTCGGATTTACCATGGATTTATTATACTATTATAATCGCGGCTTATAGCCTATAAGCTGTTGAAAACTGAATTATATATATTCATTTTCTTTTCTAAGTGATGTGCCACATAATGTCACCACTTCATCATCTACTGAAATTGAAAGGTATTCTCAGGGTTGTAAAAAGATGATTGATGCTTACCCAGAGGACTTGAACACTAATTTCTCTGCTGAGCTTCAGCAGTTTCACTCATATGTGTGCCATAAGTTCAGTGCAAAAAAAATGTAAAAACAAGATTCAGTCATGCTGAACTTTATAAAATAATTGTAGAAGACAATATTGAGTGTGCCTTCCCAAATGTAGAAATTGCCTTTCGTATATTTTTAACATTAATGGTCACAAATTGCTCAGCTGAGCGTTCATTTTCTCAGTTGAAGTATATTAAAAATACCAACAGAACAACTATGCAACAAGGCAGGCTGGATGCCTTATCTCTACTAAGTATAGAAGCAGATGTGTTACGTAAGATTAGTTTTGAGGATCTGATCAAAGACTTTGCAATTAAAAAAAGTAGGAGAAAACTTTTCAAATATAAATGAAGTGGAAGTATACAAAAATAAACATTATTTTCCATCTTACTGTAAGTTTTGTTTCATTTCAAAAAATAAAATTTTATTTTATGGTTTATTTTTGTTTATATTTTGAATTACATATATATGGGGCACCAAAATCTTTTAAGTGCTTAGGGCCGATAAAGGTCTTAATCCGGCCCTGCAGCTGGGACAGTACAGAACTTGCCTCTTCTCTCATTCTAGTGTTTCTATTACATTTCTAAAGTTTGGGATATATCCATGGAGTATTTTTTATAGGTATATATATATATATATATATATATATATATATATATATATATATTATATATTATATACATACACAGGGTGCGTCAGTAAAATGTTACTACTTGATATGTACTGTATATGAACGTTGACAAAAAAGCGGTAACATTCTATTGATCCACCTTATATAATATATATATATATATATATATATATATATATATATATATATATAATTTAGTGGTGGACCGGATGTCAGTTTTTCAACATCTGCGGATACGGATCTTTAATTTCAATATCCGCGGATGCGGATGCGGATATTTAGTTAATCGATCAATATAATTTAGAATTATGAATATATGACATAATTTTTCAAATTTCGTGATATTACTATTATGGGAGGCAATGCATAAGAATTAAAATTAATATTAATGTTTTCATTATGATAAAAATAATAACTTTCTCAAGAGTTTCAGCCACAGAAAATTCAATGAAACAAATTTCATTCAATTTTCTGTTACCAGCTATTTATATTTTGAGGTTTATATATTTGTTTGTTCATTAATAATTATTAATACTTTACATGAAATGTGCATGACTGGGCCTTATAAGCTACTTTATAAGCTAATTTAATTGTAAATTGCATAATTTATTAGAGGTAATATCCGCATAACATCCGCAGTCAGAAGTGCGGATGCGGATGTTTAAAATGATGCGGATATCCGGTCCACCACTAATATATATATATATATATATATATATATATATAGTATATATATATATACCAGTTTACCCATTAATAAAATCCATACTTAAATTATCAAATAAAAAGAAATTGATGAAAGAAACCATTTGCCGAAAATTCCCTTTTAAAAATAGTGAATTTCAATTACTTTACTTTAAAATCTTGTTAATATATTTTATTCAACAGCTTTTTTTTATTTTTGCATTAGTATGTAAATATTTAAATACCGAGTATGATTTTCATATATAATCCACAATGTTGAAATTCAAACCTATTATTTGCATATTGCACACTTAAATTGGCTTATAAATGGAGGTGTTTATGTAGGCACAATGTAAACAATTCAAACAATTATATATATATATATATATATATATATATATATATATATATATATATATAAGCAAACAACCACAGGGAAAAGGAAACACAAAGTCCGAGCGCTTTCGTGATATATTCACATTATCAAGGAGGAACAGAAAATAGACAGAGA
>JAJOZX010000426.1:222500-335000 GCA_023014485.1 Bathynomus jamesi | reverse complement strand
ATGCGATACCATTACACCATGGGCCTCACTCTTCCAAATGCCGTAATTCTTCTACATACTCGCAGAAACCAATGCCCCAAGGGGGCACCTCCCGCATGCCGTCTTGCGCGGAATATCTCCTATACAAGCGTCGTTCTTTACGTTATACTGTATATATAATATATATAACATTGTTTTTTATAATATCCTTGATAATAATGTAATAGTGGGTTTATTTAACTTTCACAATATCTAAGGTCACATGACGGAGGAGACCTACATCTTTACGGGAGATCCGAACCCACGGGTCGCTACATAATTTGGACGCAACGTACGGTCTCCCATCCAATTACTCTGCAGACCCAATGTTATATAACTTCGCTGCTAGATGGAAAGCGGTGTTACGACACTGGCCACAACGTAGCCTAATGTTCTTGATACATTTTTAAATTTAATAAATTTTTACTCGTTTGAGGGAGAAATAAATATTAAACCGTATTTCATAAAATTGAATTGTAATTTAATTTAATTGTACTGTTTCATGAGATTTATATCTTGTCAATGAAGCTTATCATTATCATTATCATATCATATATCATCATTAACTATTTAAGTTTTTAAGAACATTTTAGTAACAGTTACATTTTACTCTTCAATAAATCCTCCATCTTAAGCGATACAACGTTCAACACTCTTGCATGGATTGAAATACATTTTTTATTTGTTGTTGTCGTGTAATTTAGTTGACTGTTGTTTCCATTCCGGGTTCAGTTCAATCGAATGTTGAGGCTTTGTGACGTAAACAAAACTCTCTGCGTGGTTTCATATAAAGAAGTCTTCTACAGAGGTTAGATCGGGTGAGCGTGCTGGCCGTGGAAGAGTTTCTTTTGTTCCAATCCATTTTCTTCAGAAAGAGTAAAAAATATATCTAACATTCGACAAAAGAGTAACAGTTTTCCGTCGTTTTGGAAAATTGTTTTGTCTATAAGATTTGAGACTGTGAGCTGAGGTAGGAAGAAGTTCTTCCGCGCTGCTAAGTACACCTCTCCATTTACGGTCACTTGGTTAAAATAGAGAGAGCCTGTAACTTTTGTAAACAACACGTTAGGAGTCTCTTTGATGATGGCAACGCTTATTTGGCTTTTCAGTCGCTTCCCCAAATGCGACATTTATGGTAGTTCACATTGACCCGAATGTGAAATGTCGCTTTACCTGAAAATGTCCCCCCCCCCCCACACACACACACACAAAGCTAAGATATTCTCAGATTTTCGTCAGAAATCGTTCGTAGAATTCTTGCCTAGCGACATAATCCTATTCTATTAAATTCTGGAATACTCGAATATTTTGAACATGCTGATGTAACTTCAACTTCAAACTTTTGATGTTCATCTCCTTTGAAGCGTGGCTAAGAGATTTTCTCGAGTCTATTTCAAATACATCTTGAACAGTTGGTTGCTACTACGATTTCTTCACCAATAATACCTCTTCTCTACGAGAAAATTTATCATTCACTGACCTTTTTTCTTTATTTCAGTTTGTAACAGTTTTCCAAAAATATCTTCTTTTTTTTTATTTTGGTTTCTAAACTTTTGTCTTCCATTAACCGATTTAAATTCGGTTAAACACAATTTACTTTTTATTCAACTGTCGCCATTTTTGTCTATAATCTAGCCTAGGCCCTAGTCTATACCATGAACACCTCCAGTAGATAACCGAAACTAATCTTAAAAAGAGCTTTGATAGTTAAGCTTTGAAATCCAATTTACCATTTAGTTCTGTTTCGGCGAGGTAAAAGTTATTAAATTTTAAAACCCATCAATAACTTTATAACAACCTTGAAAAAAAAATAATAACAAATATATATATATATGCACAGGGTGTTTCAGTTCAGTTTGCAAGTTAGTATTTAGATTTGGAATTCGGAATGTGGCATAATTCTATTAAATCATAAAGGACATCTAATGTCTAACTCTAATGTAACAGTAATTTTAATAAAGCAGGACATTTATAAAAATTTGCTCCAAATGCGGGACATTTTCGGGACATTTTGAAAAGAGGGGCACATGTCATAAATTCGGGACTGTCCCGCCCAAAATCGGGACTCTGGTCACCTTAAGTATGTTAGCATAGGTTAGGTTACGCTGGCATAGGTTAGGTTACGGTGTTAGTTTTTTGGAGTGTCGATGTTACGATCTTATCGATCGGATGGATGGGCCTAAGTCCACACACTTACTGTATATATACGCAGGATGACCCCTTCAAAACAAAAAGAATCGATATTGTGGACCTATACCAATTTGATCGACAAAACAACATCGACACTAAAAAAAAAATAGACTAACTTAACCTAGCTTAAGCTAACTTACAATAACTTGTTGATTTTATGTCGTTAGCCCACTAACCACTAACCTTTACCTTTATATGTAAACTTAATACCAATCTTTAACATACCAAATATATCGGGAATTCATACATACAGTATATATATATATATATATATATATATATATAATATATTATATATACTAGGGCCACTCAATATATTTTGTCCCACCCTTTTTCTTAGCTAAATAATAGGCCATGGGGCTGAAATGTCTTTTCGGCCGTAAGTTTGAACTTTTTGCGCTTCACATAACCGGATTTTTCCAGTTTGAACCTCCCCTCTTGTATAAAACCGCTTTTAAACGCCCTTGTATAAAACCGAAGGTTAACGCAGTTTCGAAAATGGCGTTTGACAGTGATGTGCGTCGTAAACAGAGAGCTGTTATCGAGTTCTTAACCGCAGAGAAGGAAACAGCTGGAAATATTCACAAACGTCTACAAAACATTTACGGGGATGCTGCTGTTGATCGAAGCACAGTTAGACGCTGGTCTAAACGTGTGAGATCATCGGAGAGAGGGAGAGCCGGTCCGATGAGGAGCCACGCAGCGGTTGCCTGGCATCAGCTGGGACATCTCACACTGTGCAACGTGCTGATAGCATCATTCGATCAAATCAGCGCGTCACACACAAGGAGCTATCACTGGAGCTAGGAATTAGTGAAGGAAGTGTGAATACGATAATTCATCAACTGGGATACTCAAAAGTGTGTTCACGGTTTGTTCCTCGTGAACTGACTGAAGATCACAAAGCCCAAAGAAAAGAAATTGCTTCCGAGTCGTTGGTTCGATACGAGATAGAAGGGGATGACTTCCTTTCACGAATTGTGACTGGGAATGAGACTTGGGTACACCACTTTCAACCTGAAACAAAACGTCAATCCATGGAGTGGCATCACGCAGACTCCCTACGCACGAAATAGTTCAAAATGGCTCCCTCTGCAGGAAAGGTTATGGCCACCACCTTCTGGAACATGAAAGGGGTGATTCTGGTGGATATTATGAAGAAAGGACAATCATTCAACTGAGAGGCATATATTGCTACCCTACAGAGATTCCAGAGACGTATAAAGCGAGTTCGAGTGGAGAGAAAACTGGAAGACGTCCTTCTTTTGCACGATAACGCAAGACCACACAACAGTTTGAAAACAACAGAGGCCATCACAAAAATGCGCTTGACTGTGTTGGCGGCGGCGGCGGGCGGCTAGGGTTGCCAGACGTCCTTTATTTCAAAGGACAGTCCTTTATTTCGATCTGCTTGTTGAAATAAATATTTATCCTATAACATTTAACAAATTTTTGGGAGCATCATTCTCTCTCTCTCTCTCTCTCTCTCTCTCTCTCTCTCTCTCTCTCTCTCTCTCTCTCTCTCTCTCTCTCTCTATATATATATATATATATATATATATATATATATATATATATAAATTTGAGAATCTGGGAGTGGCAGCTTGAAAACGTTTTGAGTGTCCTTTAATCAGGTCATCAAAATCTGGCAACCCTAGGCCTCAGCCTGTTACCCCACCCTCCATATAGCCCGAATGTGGCACCTTCAGACATCCATTTGTTTGGGCCAATGAAGGATACCATTCGTGGAAGAAAGTTTCAGTGAGGATGAGGTTGTTGAGGAGGTTAAGAAGTGGCTCCAGCGGAACCCAGCGGATTTTTACCAGCAAGGAATAAAGGCCCTTGTTTCGAGGTGGAAGAAAGCCGTAGAAAAGGATGGAGACTATGTGGAAAAATAAAAACTTGTAAAAAGGTATGTATCTAGTTGTGTACAAAATTTCTGGAACTTACAAGGAAACTTGGAAAGAAAAAAAAAGGTGAGGCAAAATATATTGAGTGGTCCTCGTGTTTATATATATATATATATATATATATATATATATATATATATATATATATATATATAGCAAACAACCACAAGGAAAAGGAAACACAAAGTCCAAGCGCTTTCGTGATATATTCACATTATCAAAGAGGAACAGAAAATAGACGGAGATTACAAAGTAAATGAGTTAAATAGACAAGCAAAAAATTCACAATTGGCACCTCAAATTAAAGGCCTTAAAGCCCTCTAAAGATTTTTTCAATTGATAACATAATCTGTAGGCAGCTAATAATTTTTTTGGTTTTCTGTACTGGTGTTTTGTCTAATTTCATCTGTATCGTAATTAAGCAGCCTACAGATTATGTTATCTATTTGTTATCTACGTTATCTATTTGTTTTTCATTAAATTCTTGCCAATTAATTGCCTGTTTTAATTAAATATTAGTGTTAATAACCATTATAATAATTTTTGTTCTCTGTATTGGTTTTCTTTTTGTCTAATTTCATCTATACAGTATATATTTTTTTTATATTTTGTAATTTAGCTGCCTACAGATTATGTAATCAATTGAAAAAATCTTTAGAGGGCTTTAAGGCCTTTAATTTGAGGTGCCAATTGTGAATTTTTTTGCTTGTCTATTTAACTCATTTACTTTGTAATCTCCGTCTATTTTCTGTTCCTCTTTGATAATGTGAATATATCACGAAAGCGCTTGGACTTTGTGTTTCCTTTTCTTGTGGTTGTTTGCTTATTAATAAGGTCACGTGTTATTTTGTGATTTTAGTGCATGCATATATATATATATATATATATATATATATATATATATTAGTGATGTAGCGGATGTCATTTTTTTCACATCCGCGGATGCGGATGCGGATGTCTACATTTTCGTTATTTTTTAGGATATATTCGAGATTTGTTGTGTTTAACGTATATAATAAGTTATTATATAGAGAGAGCTGTAGCTATAATGTAGTATAATTGATTAATTGTACAATAATTGCTGTACTTTTCTCTGAACATATAAAATAATATCAAGCATCTAACTAATATAGAAATCAATTAGTGAATTCGTCTGCAAATAAATTCGTTATATTTTGTTGAGTTTCAGCCACAATTAGAAACCATAATCTTGTTACCAGGATGCGGGACGTGAACCCAACTGAAATGCACCCCACCGACCTCTTTCCCCAACCTCCACCCTTATAGAAAGAGATCTTTAATTAGCTTGATAACTATTTATATTAAGTTTAAAGTTTTATTAGGCATATTTATAAATGAGTAATTAAAATAAAGTAAACTAAGATGTTCATCGTTTAATGTTCAAACTTTCTCTTTTCATCATATATTAATCCAGCACTGCTAAATAATCTCTCGCTTGGTACGTTTGTTGGAGGACAGGCTAAATGTTTCCTTGCAAGTTTACTCAAGTATGGATAGATATTCTGCGTATTTTTCCACCAACTAATAGGATTGTCACATGCAGCCAGGCGTTTTTCTTGGTGATAGCTTTCGATCATTTTTACTACATCTTTTGACATCGCGTAATTCTCGTCATTGCTGCTTGACTCAAGAAACTGAGAGACAGATTCTGTGATAGATTTGCTCGTTGAAGGTGTTGGTTCTGTCACTGAAACTTTTATTCTTTTGGTGGGTGGCGAAGCGACAGATTCAAGAGATTGAAGCTCTTCAACTGCTTTGCCAAGTGATGATTTAACTCGTTCTAATGTACTAGGTGAAAATAACTTAGCTTTGTAACGTGGATCTAAGTAGGTTGCAAGAGAGTAACTTCATACAAGAACAGCCTCTCGTCTTGTCGCTTGCATCACTTTTGCGCACAATGAACTAGTTCTATTAATATAGTAGAATTTGATAATTTCCGCTTATTAATGACATTTTATCTCAACGGTCCACATCCGCACGACATCCGCAGTCCAAAGTGCGGATGCGGGTGCGGATGCGAGAAAATGTGCGGATGTTCCGCGGATGCGGATGCGGATGTGACCTACATCACTAATATATATATATATATATATATATATATATATATAAATAAGGAAAGAGGACCTGGCTCGAGAGGCAAAGGAGAAGAAGACTATTCCGCAAAAGAAAGAGAGTGGAGGCGAAGTTAGCTAACTGCGGAGATAATGCCAGGAATGTAATACAAGAAAAACTGGAGAGTATCGATAGGGAAATACAAGCCCTGATTAAGGACCATACAGAGAGGGAAGAGGAAAAGGCGGAAGAAGCAATAAAGGAAAATCCAAAATACTTCTACAGCTATGCGAAAAGGAAAACAAAAACGCACGCCGCTATTGGGCCCTTAAGGAAGAGAAATAATGAACTAACCGACGATCCAAAAGAAATATCTGAAGCATTGAGAGCCCAGTATGAATCGGTATTCAGTACCCTAAAGAATGACAAATCGATACCTGACATAGATGCATTCTTCAAAGAGAAATTGCAAGGAGAATATATAACAGACATTGATTTTACCCCAGAAGATGTAGCGAGAGCTATAGGACAAATGAAATCACATTCAGCTGCAGGTCTGGACGATTGGAACGCATTATTGATTAAAAACTGTAAAAATGAAATAGCTACACCCTTATACTGGATATGGAGAAGATCCCTAGACACTGGGGAAATACCGAGCATCTTGAAAAGAGCAGACATTGTCCCAGTATATAAAGGAGGGGATAGATCTCAAGCAAAGAACTATAGACCAGTGTCATTAACGTCCCACCTCACCAAATATTTGAAAGAATACTTAGAGAGAAAATTTATGATTTCTTGGAGACACTGGAAAGATTCAACGAAAATCAGCACGAATTCCGATCAGGTAGATCATGCCTATCACAACTAATAGAACACTACAACAATATCCTAGATGCACTGGAAGACAATGACAATTATGATGTCATATACACAGATTTTGCTAAAGCTTTCGACAAATGTGATCACGGTATAATAGCACATAAAATGAAATATATGGGAATAACAGGCAAAGTGGGAAAATGGATTACAACTTCCTCAGAGAACGTCTACAGGTCGTCAAAATTCAAGGTATATCATCATCAGATTCGGAAGAACGCAGCTCAGTACCACAAGGTACAGTACTGGCCCCACTCCTGTTCATTATCATGCTAACAGACATAGACAGCGGAGTAAACAGCAACAGTATAGTAACATTCTTTGCAGACTATACAAAGATCAGTAGAAAAATCAGCGATGTAAATGAAGTGGAGGCCTTGCAGAGGGACACGAACAAAATATACAAATGGTCAGAAGACAACAACATATCATTTAACACCGAGAAATTTCAGCTCTTGAGATATGGTAGAAAAGAGGACCTTAAACAAACTCCAGATAGACAGGAAATTCAGAGAAGCACGAAAGCGATCGATCTTGGGGTAATAATGACCGATGATGCCAAATTCGAAACACAAAATCAGATAGCGATAAATAAAGCAAAAAGAGTTGCGGGACAGGTACTAAGAACGTTCAAAAGAAGGGACAGGACAGTAATGATTCCCGTGCTAAAAACACTGATTATGCCAAAACTTGAATACTGCTCAGTTTTGACGTCCCCGTATAAAAAGGAAGAAACTAATAAACTAGAAGAAACGCAGAGACATTTCACAGCCAAGATTGATGGCTGCAAAGAACTCAACTACTGGGAAAGACTTCGTAAACTAAATCTGTACTCCCTGGAAAGAAGAAGAGAGAAGTACATCATAATCTACATATGGAAAATGATGGAAAAACTGGTACGAAACCTAAAACTAAACACAATTACCATTCAAACAACACTGGAAAATAGGAAAGGCAGAATGTGTAGTGTTCCCAAATTAAAGGCCCTACAAGGGACCTCCCAACACTGAAAGAAAATAGCTTGGTTGTCAGGGGGGGCCAAGACTTTTCAACCAACTTCCTAAGGACCTCAGAAACGTTACAGGGGTCAAAGTTGAAGTCTTCAAGAGAAGACTAGATGCCTGGCTCAGGACGGTACCAGATGAGCCGGGTGTACCTGGCTATGTACGATGGAGAGCGCAAGAGAGCAAGTCGCTCCTCTACCAAGCCAGACCTAAAGGTGGGGCCACCAACTTGATCTCCGTGTGAAGAGAGACCAACGCACGAAAGAGCAACAAGGTTAATAAGGTTAATATATCTTTAAACATTTAAAAAAAAAAACCTACAATTCCTTCCATTTTTAAGTAAAAAAACTACCCACAATGTTTCAACCATTTTATGCAACAAGGGGAGTGGGGGTTAGCCCCCCCAAGTTGCATAAAGGGGGGGAGAGAGTTTTGGGGGGAGAGGGAGAATGACCTCGGGGCGGGGGTAGGGAGAGGGGTGGGTGGGGAGTAATATGGGGGAGGGGTTAGCCCCCAAGTTGCATAAAGGGGGTTAGGGGTTTTGGGGGAAGAGTGAGGATGACCTCCCCCCAAAAGGGTAACCTAACGTGCCCTCGCCATAGGCGAGTTTGCGAAGCACAAGTCCCGCCCATAGGGCAGGGAGCCGAAGGCTCTGCTTGTATATATATATACCGGGTGGCCCAAAAAAAAACTATTACCCTGATTTTGAACAATATAATTTTACCTTCATCAAATGTTATTTGTACAATCAATATATGTGTCCTGTATAGAATTTCATGGTCTATCTCGTGGTGACGTTGGATTTTTGCTAACTGTAACCATTATTTTGTAATTCGCTGTTATACAGACACGGGTAGAAAAACTTTGTTTCTATACAATTACCTAATTGAGTCCAAGATTATGCGGAATGTGCCCTCCTCCATTATCAATGCACGCTTGCAACCTTGATTTCTCCCTTATCGACGGCAGTACCGCATCAAGGATTTTTTCTTGGCAATAAGCAGCAGTGATTTTGGCATTTTGATCAACAAAAACAATCTCTGACTTCCCTAACTTTGAAATAAAGATGGAAACCATGACTTTTTGAGAAAAATGCGGGCGTTCCCTGCAAAGTCGATCTAGATTGATAGATTTTTGTCCTGTCTTCCATAAACTCGGTCATTTTGTGTTTATTGTTGAAACAACCGTAAAGATCTTCTCGTCGCTGAACCATATTTTCGACACTTCTCTGTCTGGGAATCGATCTAACAGAGCACGACATTTTTCAACTCCTGCTTGCTTATTTAATGCAGACAGCTTATGAACTTCGACTCTTTTAAAACATTTAAAACCTAGATCATCTTTTACTATACGACGAACACTAGAGCGAGAAATACCAGTAGTTTTTTAAATTTCTCTAACGGACTTGTGGGTGTTGGGCCGTTCTTCTTGACTGCATATCATGGATGAAACCGTGTCAGTATTTTTCTCAGTACGTGATGTTTTTGGCCTTCCACTACCTTCTTTTCGTTTGGTCGACCCTGTGATATCGATTTTCTTTGAGATATTGGAGTCCAGGTATCGTCCATCGTTTATTTGGAAACTCTTTTTTTTCATTCGTTTTGCACCCCAGTGTTTCTCCTTACGCAGGTTCAATATCAATGCTTCATCTTCCAAAGAGTATTTCATTATGTTATAACTTGTTCACCAACTATAGCAGAATGATGGTCTGAAATGAAAAAGGAAATAAATTAATTATTTTGTGTAAAAATGAGGAAAATTAACTATTTATGGAGAAACTGACTGTCTTCTGAAAGTATCAGTTGCTGACTTTGACCGCCTTTCAATTGAGCACCATATTCTGATACCTCCCCTCCAGTTGTGAGCCAGTACCTTTACTCAAGGGGCGTTTAATCTAGATTCAAAGCCAGCGTTTGAAAGAGTAAAAGTGTGGGTACAATATACGGCGCCTCAGCAGTAAAATCAATATACAGGGTGAGCCACAATATTTTTCAAAAGTTTGGTAATAGGTGTTTTGGCCCACCCTGTATAATAATAATAATAGGAATAGGATATATATATATATATATATGACCTCCGTGTGAAGAGAGACCAAAGCACGAAACAACATACGGTTCATAAGGTAAGGTGTATATATATAATATGGGATTGAACTCAGAATGGTCCCCTGATGGATGCTTTGCAAATAGCTGGTGAGGGAAGCTATATTTTTGTGGCCTCTGCGAGTGACCCGTTGCCCACGTTGCGCTGATATCATGAAAAAGAAAAAACTATAGTGTTTGTCATTTATCATTACTTATTCGGACTATAGTGGATTTAATTTCCCAGAAGAGTTCCTTGTTCCATGCACGGTCTGTGTGTATCATATATATATATATATATGGGAATTTGGTAATATCGGTCAGATGAGGTCAAGCAAGCCTATATAAGTCAGTTTATAGGTTGATCCAAGGTTAATTCAATTTGAGTAATAAAGTTTTGGTTAAACCAAGCTATTGTAGGTCAGATTGTGCACAACGCTTCATCTCCACATTGCTCGTTCCCTTCGCATGAAACCCACGTACTGTATATTTTCCCTATCTTTTGGTCTTTTACGATTATATACTTCAAAGAGTACGTGTATTATTTTTGTCTAATTCTACACGTAACACCTAAAGTAGAGGTTTGATATAAAATCTCCTACACGCATAAATTTTTTTAAAAGCACACAAAATTACTAATTAGCGCATGATTATGTTTCGTATTTTCAGATTTTTTCTGTCGCCAAAACGAATAAACTATACAAACAACAACGAAGTACAGTATTACCAATTAGTAATTTTTTTAGGATTTGAAATTTCATGTTCCGAGGCGAACTTTTTTCCGAAACTGTAAATCCATTATTTTATGTGTATGTTACAGGAAATCTGTGTAACTAAGGATCTCATGAAATCCCTAAATTGTTCAGGGATTTCATATAAGGTTAAGTCATGATATTTTCGTTTGTTTTAACGAAAATATCACGACTTAACCTAACCAATCGTCAAGGGCGTACAGTTGACCTAACCGGGCATTCAATAATTTTCCCCCTAGGTTTAACGAAAACATCACGACTTAACCTTTCATGAAATCCCTAGTTACACAAATCCCCTGTAATATATATACAGTTTATCGATAAAAAATATATATATATATATATATATATGAGCAAACTTTATCCAAAATTGTCTTCATTAAATCGAACGAAATAAATGTTATATAGTTAGCTTAAATCCATTAAAGGTAATTATCAAATGAAGTGAAAAGATTATGGTTATTTTTAAAAGTACGAATGTCGTACAGCGCTATGTAGTGTATAAGGTACTAATATGACTTAAGAAAGAGACCGATTATGTGAAGCTTTAAGCAATCTTGTGTTCAAAAGTTAAGCCAAAATCGTTAAGGTTTATTCAAAATTGCCTTAAAAGCTTCCATGCTCTTAACGGTATATTTAGTTTAGAATTCTTTAAATATATTGACGTCATATCAAATACCTAAATGATACAGAAAAATATAAAAATATTATAAAAATTTGTGTAAATTTTGCTGCCATTGTGGAGGGACTAGCAAGCTTAAAAAAAAGGAAAAAACCAATATTCAAATTACTCATTAGATTTGGATATGAAAAACCCATCCATCACAAACGGTACTGTGGTGCTTTCGAATACCCACCATCAGCCTTATTTGGTTTAGCAATCCACTTTCTCGAGATACAGTTGAGTTTATGCTTATATAATAAGCTGTATAGAGCTATAGGCTAATTGGTATGCCTTATTCATTTTGGGTATTATTTAATGCTAAAGTTCTTACCTATTCAATAGTATTCATGTACCCAAACCTAACCTGACCCGCAGTCATTTAGATTTTGCCATATACTGTATAGTGTATATATACGTAAACACATTTCGAGTGGACACCATCATATTATACACTTCTTCCGACATACTGTTTTGGTCATATCGCATGAACCCCCGAAGATGATGTCATTACGATCACAAACATCGACTTGGCATAACCCCAGTGGCGGTTCCTCATATGGGCAATATGGGCAGCCGCACAGGGCGGCATTTGTGGAGGGGCGGCATGAGCGCCTGCAAAAAAAATGAAAATAAAAATAAATAAATAAAGAAATAAATAAAAATAAAAAATAAAATAAAATAAATAATAAAAGATCAATAAATATATTTTTATTAATAAAAAACCATCGATTGCATTTTCCATAAACCTTCCCATAAAAGACCTAAACAATGCAAAATGCTTCCAGATTAATATTATTGGGAATAAAGGCCCATACTTTAACATATGTAATGTTATTTTTCTGGGTTTGGTTAAATAGTGAAATGTATATTATTTATTACAGAACGAATCTTCACACTAAGCCACTAAGGTCTGTCAAATAACCGCAAATGGATAAGAAGAGGTCAAAGCTATCAGGTGCTCAGTTTAGAAAAAAGAGGAAAGAAGGAGGAGGAGAAACGAGCAAAAGATAAAGGTATAGAGCTATGTCATCTACTCTTCACTGCTATATTGCACTGCTATTTTGTGATATAGCTTTCTGAGTCATTTGAAGTGTACTATTATGTATATAATTAGCCATTAACCAAGGAGGTTGTATTATTCATTTGTTTCCTATTCTAAAAGTTTAATAAATTGTGCTTAATAACATGTTAAATTAATTGTACTAGCCTATTCATGCATTGGTCTGTTATGTTCTATTTTACTATTTGCAGGGGCACTTTTGGAATATTTTGGAACACCCTCTGCCACTAGCCAGGATGAGAAGCCGTCTACTTCTGCCATTATTGAGGCTGAGGGGCCATCTACCTCCTCAGCCTCACATATGTCTCCACAAATGCAGTCTGATCCTGAGGATGAAGACCCATTTGCTTCTACTTCTCCCCGGCAGGACTCTTCAGGTGAGTTTGTGTGCACATATGTCTGTGAGTGTGTGCGTGTGTGTGTATGTGTATGTGTGTGCATCCCTGCAAAGCATTTTGCAAACAGTTATAAATTATAATGTTATTATCACTGGGTCTGGGTTACTGGGTATGTGTGGTGTTTCACCACCATAATTCCATAACACCACCACCATAACAAAGTGCTGTGAATAATGTGTTATCTAACTTAGGTGTGTATACTAATGAGTAATGCTCTTGTTCTTTCTATTAGAAATGCCTGGAGCAGAATCGCCTCCTGAGGATGAGTCTCTGTCCACCGACCCTGCTAACTGGCCTTCAGTTCTGACTGAGAGAATTCGGACACAACTGGTTTCCAGGGGACCAAGTCAAGTACCATCTGACTTTGTATTCCCTAGAAACGACAGTGACGGAAGAAGTTTCCACCATCAATACTTCAGGAAGTCATTGGTTAGTGGGGAAAATATAACCAGAAGTTGGTTGGTCTATTCCTTAAAAAACAACAGCCTTTTCTGTTTCTGTTGTACATTATTTTCCAAGAGGAAAATAAATTTAACAAGTTTGGGACTCTCGGACTGGAAGCATGCAAGCTCATTGCTCACATCACATGACAACAGTTCAGAACACCTAAATTCTATGAAAATCTGGAAAGAACTGGCAGTGAGGATGAGAAAGGGGGAGACCATTGACAAGCAGGAGATGGCACTTCTGGAGGCTGAGAAGTTGAGATGGAGAGCGGTGCTGACACGTCTCACTGCTATTGTGCATTCTCTGGCAGTTAGGAATTTGGCACTAAGGGGA
The DNA here is from genome assembly GCA_023014485.1 of Bathynomus jamesi. Lineage (NCBI taxonomy): Eukaryota > Metazoa > Arthropoda > Malacostraca > Isopoda > Cirolanidae > Bathynomus > Bathynomus jamesi. The sequence goes on along the minus strand of JAJOZX010000426.1, from coordinate 321,191 downwards.
CATACAGAAAAATTGTTCTCACCATCAAATGGCAATTTTCTGAAAGAAGTTGAACTGATGGCACAATTTGATCCTATAATGCAAGAGCACATTAACCGTGTCCAAAAAGGGACCTCCAGTCACACCAGCTACCTCGGCCACCACATACAAAACGAACTCATTGATTTGTCGAGCAGCAAGACCATTTCAGCAATGGTGAGCGACATCAAACAATCAAAGTTTTTTTCAATAATTCTAGATTGCACTCCAGATATCAGCCACACTGAACAGTTGTCAGTTGTGATTCGGGTTGTGTCACTGGAGGGGAAGCCCCATATAAAGGAACATTTCATGGGGTTTTTGGAGGCAGAGGAGTCCACTGGTCAACATTTGGCATCTCTGATTCTGAAGAGACTGGAGGAGCTAAAAGTTCCTTTCATGGACTGTAGAGGACAATCATACGACAACGGGGCCAACATGAGGGGAAAAAACAAGGGTGTTCAATCCAGGCTCCTAGAAATTAATCCCAGAGCTCTGTTTGTTCCATGTGGGGCTCATTCTCTGAATTTGCTTGTGGCCGATGCTGCTAAGGGATCTATTGATGCCACAAGTTACTTTGGCATCTTGCAGAAGCTTTACAACTTGTTTTCAGCCTCCACACAACGATGGGCCATTTTGAAAAAACATGTGAACATCACATTGAAGATGTGGTCTGATACAAGGTGGGAAAGCAAGATCAAGTGTGTGGAGCCCCTGAGATATCAGGCAGCTGCAGTGAGAGATGCACTGATCGAGGTGAGGGACCACACCAAAGACTGTAATAAAGGTCGAGGCTCAATCTCTGTCAGAGGAGGTTGGGTCATACCGCTTCGCCATTTGTTCAGTGGTGTGGCATGACCTGTTGTGCCAAATTCAGCATGTGAGCAAGCAGATGCAGTCTCCTAGCATGCACGTTGATGTTGCAGTAAATCTCCTAAAAAAAACAGAGAGAGGTCTCCGCAATTACAGGGCAACAGGTTTTGTGGCTGCACAAATGGCAGCCACAGATATCTGTGAACAAATGAATGTGGAGGCTGTGTTAAAACAAAAACGGCTGAGGTCCACAAAGCGGCACTTCTCCTATGAAGCATCTGATGAGCCCTTGATTGATGCTTTGAAGAAGCTGGAGGTGACATTTTTCAATGCAGTGGTTGATGCTGCAACATCAGCTATTCAGGAAAGATTTTCCACGTTAGAAATTGTGGGAGAGAAGTTTGGAGTGCTGACACATTTCCAAAATCTCACATTTGAGGAGCTGACAGAACAATGTGTGAACCTTAGTACTACACTACACTTTAAGGGACAATCTGACTTGGATGGCAGAGAGCTTGCACAGGAGCTGAAGAACTTGCCTGACTTGCCATCAAAGACCATATCCTTGCTTGAACTGCTGACATTTATCCATGAAAGGGAGCTCTCTGAAATATATCCAAATTTGTGGACTGCTCTCAGAATTGGTCTTACTCTTCCAGTCACTGTTGCTGAAGCAGAGAGGAGCTTTTCAAAGCTGAAGCTCATCAAATCCTACCTGAGGTCAACTATGTCACAGGAACGCCTTACCGGTCTGGCCATCATCAGTATAAATCATACAATTGCTGAGCAGATTTCATATGATGATTTAATTCATGACTTTGCATCAAGGAAGGTAAGAAGAGTCAGGCTTTAGATGGCAGTTGTGCTGTGGTGCAATTTATTTTGTTTCTTGTTCAAAGTGTAGCATAATAATTACCCTCTCTTAAGTGTCTTATTCTATTTATGTGATAGAGCATTTGTACAATTTAGAAATTTGATTCTCTAGTTTATTTATGGCAGTTGTGCAATTTAATTTGTATTTTTCCTGTTCATAGTATCATAATTACATTCTCTTAAGTGAGTTATTCTATTTACGTGATGAAGGATTTGTAAAATTCAGAAATTTGAGTCTTTGTTTTGGTTCTGAAGTTCCAACAATTAGTCCAATAAAAAGTTATTTTGTGAAAGAGTTATGTCTGTCCTTTATTTTGGGGAGATTCGAATGTGTGTGTTGGCGAACAGGGGGGGGGCGCTGAAGGTGAGGTTCGCCCAGGGCGTCATGTAAGCTAGGACCGCCACTGCATAACCCTACCCCTTAATAAAGATCTTGTACGTCACAAGTAAGATAAATAACAAGAAAACCAATAATGATACAATAATACTAATAAAATAAAATTTATTTTACCAATAATTGAACTTATTTTCGCTAAAAGGACACGTGTATGTAATCCTCGAACCAAAATTACAATATTTTCCTCTTTTTTTTTGCTGGGGGGGGGGGGGGCAGAGGGGGGCGACTGTTTTTAATACCAAAAGAATTCTTTCGCCGTTCCTTCATTATTGAAGGGAAGGAAAAACAAAATATAATCACATGCAAAAACGAGAGAAAAAAAATAGTCTTTGAAGACGTCTTCTCATTTCTCATTATTATATTGGTACAAAACATGATTTTTACCAATGATAATGTTGATAATAATAATAATAATACCATAATAATTCACGATTATAATTATAATAATACGATAATAATACGATATAATACGATAATAGTAGTAATAATAATAATAATAGTAACGATAGTGATGATGATAATATATAATGATAACGATAGCAATAATAATGCGATTATAATAATAATAATAATGCAATATAATAATAATAACAATAATAATAGTAACGATAGTGATGATGATAATAATAATAGTGATAACGATAGTAATAATAATATAGTGACACGATAATGATGATGATGACGATAATATAATAATAATAATAATATTGTACTATTTTAATTTATATACCTTAATGATTTCGTGTACATAAAAGTAATGACATTGTACTACACTGTAGTAACTTCAGTGTAATTAACGAAACAAACAGATTCCATAAAAGTTACGGAAATATTAATACAGGGTGACTATGAAGTCGTCGTGCAATTTTAAATTTTAATAACTTTTGATGTACACACGATAGAAACAAACTAAATGGCACATATGAAAGCATAATTATTAAAGCTTTTTACACACTACAGGGTATCCACAATGTCCTGTTACCCCTGTTTTTTTTTTTTTTAAATCTTTTTTACCTCAGTACACTACCCAACAACTGAAATATATGGAATAATGATGATTACAGTTATTTGTCAGTTATTCATGTATTCACAAGTGAACGGGTTTAACGTATTTCCGCCTTTACGTGTCCCGCGAATCGGTGTGAGCACCATTACCATGAGAGAATAATCGGTCGCCATGTTCGGTGCAACATCTTCCTTACCATGGATGAAGTGATTAGGCGAAACGCATCATTGACTGCTTCTTTCAACTTTTCTGTTGTGTGATCTCCTTTGCACTTTTTACCTTCACAAATATGTATTGTGAAAAAAAAAAACCATAAAGATGACAGGACATCGTGGACACCCTGTATACTACAAATTTCTAGGCCTCAGTATAACCACCATCTTTCTCGATACATCATTCAATCCGATTTTCCAGCATCTGTAATCCTGGCCATACGTTCAGTCGTTCATTCGAAGAAGTTGGTTTTGATGAGTAAACAACACTTTTAACGTGGCCTAATAAAAAGTAGTCCAATAGGGACAGGTCAGGTGAACGAGATAGCCAAGCAACTGATCCACTTCTATGGATCCACCTGACTGGGAAGACTTGTACAAAGGTATAGAAAGGACACCAAACAGCGAAAGACCGGCTGGTCCCTACGAGGCTGTCTGTTTAAGGAGGAAGGTGAAAGGATGAAAGAAAATTTAAAAGCAAATTTTAGAATTTTAAAGCAAAGCAACGCGTGTCATTCAAGAACTGTCGCACATCCAAAGCATAGTGAAAGATGTGCTATCTGAAAGATTTAATTGTCTTGGTTAAAAAACAATCTGCAACATTGCAAGCTAATGTTCACCATTGACTGTTGGTTCTTCAAAAAAGATAGGATCACTGATGAATGACTTTCTGAGAGCGCACAACACATTGATTTTTGGTGAGGCTCTTTTATGTTGCCAGACTTCGTGAGGTTTCTCTGCCCCCCAAATACAGCAATTGTGTTGGATGAACTTATGGCCAAGATCGCAACTGCATTTCATGAAATCACTTGGCAGCAACTGGAGAATGTTTTCAGGTTTTTAAGAAATCGGACTGAACGATGTATCGAGAAAGATGGGGGCTATTTTGAGGCCTAGAAATTTGTAATGTAGTGTTAAAAACGTTAATAATTATAATTACACTTTCATATGCAGTTTACAGTTCGTTTCTACCATGTGTACATCAAGAGTTATTAAAATTTAAAGTTGCACAAGAATTTTGTAATCACCCTGTTTTTTTTTTAATTGAATTGAATAACCTTCGTTGATAAATAAATACATTAGTTTTACAATTTTTGTGGATCACCTGAAGACTAAAGCCCCTAATGTCACCACCTGAAGACTAGCGCCCCTAACTTTCTGCATCTGAAGAATAGAACCCCCATTTTGATAGGTAAAAAAAGTCTTATTTAATAATTTATTATTATATTTAGTACTGTAAAGCAAAAAACACGAATGCTCAGTTAGGTCAACGCTACGTCCTTAACGATTGGTTAGGTTAAGTCGTGATATTTTCATTAAAACTAACGAAATTAATCGAAACCTACGTGAAAATTATTGAATGCCCGGTTAGGTCAATTGTCCGCCCTAGACGATTGGTTAGGTTTAGTCTTTATATTTTCGTTAAAACTAACGAAAATATCACGACTTAACCTAACCAATCATCAAGGGCGTACACTTAACCTAACTAGGCATTCAATGAACCTAACCGGGCATTCAGTTGACCTAACTGGGCATTCAATTAACCTAACCAGTTGGTTAATTTTAATGTTAAAATTTTTTATTTATATATATATATATATATATAATATATATATATATATATATATATATATATACCTCGTTAACCTCGTTGCGGTTTCGTGCGTCGGTCTCTCTTAATACGAAGGTCAAGCTGGTGGCCCCGCCTCTAGGCCTGGCTTGGTGGAGGAGCGAGTTGCTCTCTTGCGCTCTCCACCGCACATAGCCAGGTACACCCGGCTCATCTGGTACCGTCTTGAGCCAGGCATCTAGTCTTCTCATGAAGACTTCAACTTTGACCCCTCTAACGTTTCTGAGGTCCTTTGGAAGCTGGTTAAAAAGTCTTGGCCCCCTGACAACTAAGCTATTTTCCTTCAATGTTGAGGAGGTCCCTTGTCAGGTCTTTAGTTTGGGAACACTACATATTCTGCCTTTCCCATTGTCCAGCGTTGTTTGGATGGTAATTGGGTTTAGTTTGAGGTTTGGTACCAGTTTTTCCATCATTTTCTATATGTAGATTATGGTATACCTCTCTCTCTTCTTCTTTTCAGGGAGTACAGATTTAGTTTACGTAGTCTTTCCCAGTAGTTGAGTTCTTTGCAGCCATCAATCTTGGCTGTGAAACGTCTCTGCGTTTCTTCTAGTTTATTAATTTCTTCCTTTTTATATGGAGACGTCAAAACTAAGCAGTATTCAAGTTTTGGTATGATCACTGTTCTCAGCAGGGGAATCATTACTGTCCTGTCCCTCCTTTTGAACGTTCTTAGTACCTGTCCCGCGACTCTTTTTGCTTTGTTTATTGCTATCTGATTTTGTGTCTCGAATTTGGCATCATCGGTCATTATTACCCCCAAGTCGACCGCTTTCGTGCTTCTCTGAATTTTCTGTCTATCTGGAGCATAATATGCAGTCTGTTTAATTTCCTCATTTCTACCATATCTCAAGAGCTGAAATTTCTCGATGTTAAATGTCATGTTGTTGTCTTCTGACCATTTGTATATTTTGTTTGTGTCCCTCTGCAAGGCCTCCACTTCATTTGCCTCGCTGATTTTTCTGCTGATCTTTGCATCATCCGCAAATGATGTTACTATACTGTTGCTGTTAACGCCACTGTCTATGTCTGTTAGCATGATAATGAACAGGAGTGGGGCCAGCACTGTACCGTGTGACACTGAGCTGCGTACTTCTGATTCTGATAATGATACACCTTGAATTTTGACGACCTGTAGACGTTCTCTGAGGAAGTTATAGATTCATTTTCCCACTTTGCCTGTTATTCCCATATGTTTCATTTTATATGCTATTATACCATGATCGCACTTGTCGAAAGCTTTAGCAAAATCCGTGTATATGACATCATAGTTTTCATTGCCTTCAAGTGCATCTAGGATATTGTTATAATCAGTGGTGTAGTGCTGTGGGAACGGCGTTCCGTTACTTTTTTTGGTAGACGGAACGGCGTTCCCTCACTATTTCAAATAAATCCGAACTTACAAATCTCTAACGTCATGAAATTTTAATTCCCACCCCTAGAAGAAATATGAGAAAGAATCATTAACTGTTTCATTTCTTTTAGCTTCGACTGAGGCAATGCTAGCCTATAAAGATCTGGTGAAACAGTCACCACGGCGTAACAGTTGTTAACTTTTTTTTAGTTAATCATTCCAGTTGTTAGCTATTTTTATTGATCATACTGGATGTCATATATCTAATGATACTGGAAATACTGCATCTTCAACCTTGGAATATATCCTAATATCCAGTGCATATGACCTCAAAATATCCCTTGAAATTGGTCAGATTTCAAAAGATTTCCCGGGGGGCTTACAGTGCCCCCGGACCCCCAGCTGTATGGGCTCGCCGCGCTCGCCATTGTCCCCCCCACCGCATCTGAGTAACACTTTCAAAATGCGTTCCCTCACTTCTTTATTTAGCACTACACCACTGGTTATAATGCTCTATAAGTTGTGATAAGCATGATCTTCCTGATCGGAATCCGTGCTGATTTTCGTTAAATCTTTCCAGTGTCTCCAAGAAATCATAAATTTTCTCTCTGACTATTCTTTCAAATATTTCCGTGAGGTGGGACGTCAATGACACTGGTCTATTGTTCTTTGCTTGAGATCTATCCCCTCCGTTATATACTGGGACAATGTTTGCTCTTTTCAAGATGCTTGGTATTTCCCCAGTGTCTAGGGATCTTCTCCATATCCAGTATCAGGGTGTAGCTATTTCATTTTTACAGTTTTTAATTAATAGTGCATTCCAGTTGTCCGGACTTGCAGCTGAATGTGGTTTCATTTGTCTTATAGCTCTCGCTACATCTTCTAGGGTAAAATCAAAGCCTGTTATACATTCTCCTTGCAATTTCTCTTCGAAGAATGCATCTATGTCAGGTATCGCTTTGTCAATGTTTGGGATACTGAAGACCGATTCATACTGGGTTCTCAATGTTTCAGATATTTCTTTTAGATCGTCTGTTAGTTCATTATTCCCATCCCTTAAGGGCCCGATAGTAGCGCGTGTTTTTGTTTTCCTTTTCGCATAGCTGTAGAAGTATTTTGGATTTTCCTTTATTGATTCTACCGCCTTTTTATATATATATATATATATATATATATATATATATATATATATATATATATATTACAGTATATATATATATTATATATATGGTCGTACACTACGCTTTGATCAGTACTTTACATATATACATACGAAACTAAGTTTGATATACCGCTTAAAATGGTTTATATTCACCTGAAGATCAAGGCCCCCATGTACGCAACCTGAAGATTGGAACCTCCCCAAGTCGCGTGAGGGGCTGTAGTCTTCAGGTGATCCATTTTTGTTTTTGACATAAATAATTGTGAAATTGACTATTTATTTAATTTAATTTGGCCCTTAAGCTTTAGGCTTTACTGGGCTCTAATTAAAAATAAAACATAGTTGTTATTAATTAATAATACATAAATCATGAATAAAAATTATTAATTAGAGCATGTATTAATCTTAAATTATTATTATAGGTATAAAAAGAAGACAAAGTTATTATTGAAAGTATAATACTAATACAGTACTATTAGTACAAAGAAATCAGTATTAGGCATGAGAAATGAACAATAATAGAGTAATGTACATTTAATCCTAGACTTTTATTAGTATTCCATTATTAATCGAGATTTGAAATTGGTTTTAAACGAATTTACATTCGCAATATTTTTTTATATCAGCATTTAAATCATTGCATAGTTTCAGTCCAATGAAAATGGGTAAGTTTTGAGATGAAGACGATCTAAATTGAGGAATAACGTGCCTTGAGATATTTCTGGCCTGATATGAGTGGATTTCTTGATGAATTACAAAATACATATTTATTTACCCATTGTAAGTTAATGATTTTGTTCTTTCACTCGTAAATAAAAATAAAATGTGCCAATTTGATTACATCATTGAGCTTTAGTAGTTTTAACTGCTTAAATAATGCACTAGAATGATCATGGAAATCAGCATCGTTTTTAGATGATAAAAATGCTGTCTAAAGCGTTGCTAGCGGAGTTTCCCCAAACTCTGCTATTATTATTTTTAATTTTAATTTCAAACTGAGAAAACAGACATCATGAAAGTAAGAAGAAGGTTGCGTGCTAAGATTAAAAGCAAAAGAAAGAGAGAGAGAGAGAGAGAGAGAGAGAGAGAGAGAGAGAGTTTTCATTTCACTATTATTGTTTAAGAAGTGAATGAAACTGGCACAGTGTGAAACCGAATAATGAAACTCGATCTGAGGAAAACCAAATATTTGTCTTTGAAGCTCTCAAGATTCGTCAGCGAACACTGTCCAAATAATGTTGTGTCTCTGACTCTTTCCAACTTCGAGTATCACCTTACCTTAGTTGCTAAGAGAGTTCCAGCTCACCCCCACTACACCCCAGCCTCTTCCAACCCCGCATCACCCCGCTACCTCCAGCTGATAGACCACTAACACCTTCCCTCCATCCAATTCCCTCCATTTTCTTCCAAATTGTTGGTTTTCTTCTCCTCTCGACAACTATTATATTCAAATAAAATTTAATTCCTAAATTTGCAGTAAAATGTAATTCTGGTGTTTGTACTTGATCCAATCTATTCCGATTTTTAAAGATAAAGATATTATATATATATATATATATATATATATATATATATATATATATATTATATATATATATATATATATAAAGAACGACGCTTTGTATAGGAATATTCTCCTATACAAAGCGTCGTTCTTTACGTTAATTATACTGCGTGTTTGCAGTTATAATATATATATATAATATATATATATATATATATATATATAACTGTAATACAATATAAATGTAGTAAAATTTTATGATAAAGATTGTACTTGTTTTATCTTATAATTAATCTGAGAGCCCAGTAAAACCAAAAGCTTAAAGGCCAAATTAAACAGCAATTGTACGTTGAAATTATTGTAACAATATAATGACCGTAATACTATAATGACTAGTATTTATTTTTACCAATAATAATAATAATAATAATAATAATAATAATAAATATTATTCATTTATTCATATAACTTCCACATCCTCCCTTTACTTAACATGAAACCACGAAGAGAAACAAATTTTGCTCCAGGAGTGAAAATATTATTCCTATATTCCACCGTCGCAATGTTTTTCTATCCCGGAAGTTTATACCTGAAGTGTCTTCCGGAATGAGTTATGCATAGTGGCTATATCCGGTTTTTATTAAAAACGAAGAAATGAAAATACAGTGACTGGAAATGACTGGTCGCCATGAATTACATTTGAAGACGAGCAATTTTCTTTTTTTCTTTTACATAATTAGAGGTCGGGTTTTATATTCTTTTTTTACACTCGTGGTTAGTAATTATTTGTCATTTGTATAAACATTAAAATACTTACGTTATTAACAAAATCATTTTTTCTTCGAAGGGGTGTTGGGGGTGGGGAATCCTTTGTTTTGTTTCATAATTTTCCTGACCACCAGTACTTAATTCTTTCTGTCAAGTAGTAACCTATAGATTAATTAAGGGGCGTTGAACCCGGGTAGTAAGTGGATTAGGTAACCGTCTACCGAGTTCAGATGATGTAGTGACCTACGGTCCGGCTTCCACGGTGAGCTGTAGGTCTCCTTCATTATATGATCTTCCCTCGTGGCTGTTAGTACAAAAGAAAATTCACTCAATTAACAGCATCAGCAAACAGATCATTTTGTAACTTAACTTTTTTAGGATCTTGGTATGTTTCTCTTCTTCTGGTTTACTTCGTAACTATTTCCGGTTTCCTCCAGCTATTTCCATCATCAGGACAGGGGCAGTGCTCGTAACTCAATTAGTGACACCGTTTCCTTATAAACGAAGTAATGACACTAAGGTCGGGGGTTCGAATCCCAATGATGCTGGTAATAATAATAATAATACAGGAGTTAGCATAATGGGCCGCAATAGTCTGGCCTATGCCCTGTGCCAGTTTCTGGATTCATTATTAATATCATCCCTACAGCGGTGACCTTATAAATAAAAATAATACGCGACAGTGATGCTTTATATCTACAGGGTGGCCCATAAGTCCAATCGATTATAATTAAAGGAAAATCCACCTAGCGAACTTTAAAAAAAAGGAAAGAATATTTGTTGAGATGGTTATATTTTGCACTTTGAATAATTAATCAATACATATTTCTAAACTTATTAGAAACTTTTTACTTTGTTTGATTTTTTGTATTTTAGCTTTAATTTTAATCGATTGAGACTTATGGGTCACCCTGTATATACACGTATAATTTACTTTTTATTACATTATAAATTCATAAATATATATTACATATACTAAAGAGCATTGAGTAACTACTAATCATATGCTAATAACGTCATAATTATTAATAATTTACCAGAAAATTATAAACTTTAAATTCGTTCAGAATTCGTGAATCTTTTTAATTCAAACTTATATATACAATTTCTCGTCCAATTCCAAATAAAGCACTTTGTCGGCAACGTCACACACACACACCCGACCCCCGCCCTTACCTTTTTTTTTTAATCGACTGTTCTACCATTGTCCCTTCAATGATAGTCTTCTACGTCGAAATAACTCTTATACTCTTTAATTTCGAGGAATAATTTAGCCGCGGTGTAATGTCCCCGCAAAGAAATAAAAGTGTCAAGTTGTTAACACGTAAGCAAAGTTGATTATTATTAGATAAGAAAAGTCCCCATTTTCTCACCCCGCCGAAGAAGACTGGTCGAGGCGCGCTGATTAGGTTTTCAGTCTTTTTTTTTTAAGAAAGTCATTTAGTCTTTTAAAAAAAGCCTTTTGGTCGCATATTATAGTCGTTGTTGCGGTAATCTTTCCATGGCTGAGCACTTGTCTCGTTTCATGAAACATTAAGCAAAAGGTTAAAAAAAGTGTAAAGTACGAGTATATAATATATGGAAGTATAAATATGTCTCATCGCATAAACCAGTTTATTTTTATCATGTAACATAACGGAGTTATCAGACGGTCTTTAGAATGAACTTAATACGTCATGAAAGAGTTAAATGCGTACAATAATTTCCTCAGCGCAGTCACTAATGCTTATAAGTCAGATATTGTTATTGTGATAATGGTGAAAATTATGGAATGAATGTAAATAAATTAATAATTATTACAATTTTTGTTACAATAATTTTAACATAAAATAAGTACTGTAATTGTCAATTGGACTATTTATTTAATTTAATTTGTCCCTTAAGCCTTAGGCTTTACTGAGCTCTCAGAATATACGGTGATTCATGCGTACCAGACGACTAATATAATGGACCATCGTCTACAATAGTGGGGATACACAGGGCCGTAATGTAGGTGTGTCCCAGTGTATCCCCATTGTTGGAGTCGATTGTATGATATATAAAAAGCGAAAGCGAATTTTAGTTAGATCTAAACTTGAGTAACCCACTCATTGACTGACCCAAGCCACTCTGATAAATAGGTGGGGGGTGGGGAACTGCAGTGACGAGTCCGCTGCACGTAATCTTTTCGGCTCACCCAGCTGGGTGTGAGGGGGGGGGGGGGACTAATTTTACCACCCAGATAGGTGGCGTGAAGGAAGTGTAGTTTACGTTCCCCTACATTATCCTAGTGTAGTTTGCGTTCCCCAACTTTTTCCGCGTATACCTAATCAAATAAAACGTTAAAATTAACGAAAATATTACGACTTAACCTAACCAATCGTCAATATATATATATATATATATATATATATATATATATATATATATATATATATATATATATATATATGAGGGGTCCCGCGTCTTACGGTACCTAATCGCCAAAATTAAAATTTGCCAGAAATCGCCTCCAAAGTTCAGCAATATTCTCGCAATAGTATCTCTGTTATTAATTGAGCTAGAACTTCATTTTTGGCTAAATTAAAGTTCTAAGTATGCTAATGAAGATGTTGATGAGTTTTTGGAATAGATTTTCATATTTTATATTTTATATATATTTTTTATTTTTTTTATTTTCTTATGCCGAACTTTGGGTGAACTTTTGGCTGGCGATAGAGGTGAAAAAAGTAGTTCGCTTCATAAGTTTTTCAACCATACTTCTAGTGTCGTAAGGTCATTACTGTATAACCCAAACCACGCGATAGAGGAAGGGTGAAAATAGTGATATCCATCAAAAATACGTTTTCGCCTGTGGTGGCGCTTAGGTATCTTAAGACGCGCGACCCCTTATATATATATATATATATATATATATATATATATATATATATATGGGATGAATTTCACAATTAAACACGTGAAATGAATGAATGCTGCAAAACCACAAGGAAAAAAGAAAAACGATTCCAAGGTGTTTCGTGTATTCAGAGCTACACCTCGTCAGGGAATGAAGACAGAAGGCAAGGTGCCCATAAATATATACAACGTAGCGGAAACCAAAGCAATTAACACATACTTAACAAGAGTTAATGAGAGGCAGAAGGGATTTTAACAGGATATTGTCAATCTTATACATTCCCGCACTGATATTGAAATTGTTTTTAAAATGAATAAATGCACATTCTAGAATATTTCTTTCTATTGTATCTCTGTTTTTAACAAGCGCTTTAGAACTATCCCACTTGATGCTATGATTACATCTATACATATGGTTAAACAAAGCATTGGAATTATTAGCTGTTCTACACGCATATTTATGCTGTTTTACCCTAATATCTAACGTTTTACCCGTTTGGCCTATATATACTGAGTTACATTGTGTACATCCAATCGAATACACACATCCAATAACATTTTCCGGGCTATTCTTTATTAGGCATGATTTAACAGTATTATTATACTTAAAGACTACATTGATGCCAATTGCTTTAAGTAAAGTCGGGAGATATTGAAAATTAACATGGTAAGGTAGGCTAAGGATATTTTTACGCTCAAATTCCTTTACAGTTACATTATTATAATACCTATTCTTGGCTTTCCTAAGACAGTTATCTAAAAATGAAGTAGGATAACATAATTTAGTACCAATATTCATGATATTTCAGAACTCGGAATCTAAAAATTCAGGACTCAATGCTCTAAGGAACATAGCAGAGAAAATAGAGGATTTAATCGAGGGATGATGATCAGAATAAAAATGCACATAAGAGTTATTATTAGTAGGCTTGCGATAGACTTCAAATTTGAACTGATTAGAGCATCTCCAAATTTTTAGATCCAGAAAAGATAGGCTTCCATCATTTTCTTTTTCAACTGTGAACTTAATAGATGGGACTAAATTGTTGAGCCTACCAAGAAATAAGTCAACATCCAAATTATTAGGCCAAAGGCATAAAATATCATCTATATACCTATACCAAACCAGGTTAAAATTAACAATCGAAGGCAAAATTCTACTTTCAAAAAATTCCATATATAAATTAGCTAGTACAGGTGAAAGGGGATTTCCCATTGCCAATCCAAACGACATAGCATAAAACTTATTTTCAAACTGAAATTTACAATCTTTGACACAAAGCTTAATTAACTCAATAAGAGTGTTGTGTTGAACAGGGAAAGAATATTCAGAGATCTTATCTTTTAAAAAATCAAGTAGGTCATCAACAGGGACTTTTGTAAATAAGGAGCATACATCAAAGCTTACCAATTTGAAATTAGGGTCATTAGGAAACTTCAGTTTGTCAATAAGATCCTTGCTATTTACAATATGTGACTTAGAAATAGAACCAACTAACGGCGTTAATAAACTAACTAACCATTTTGATAGCTTATAGGTTACGGAGCCTATTGAGCTAACAATAGGCATCATGGGATTATTAACGTTGTGTGTTTTTACTAAGCCGTACAGATATGGTAGTGACGGATTGATACTAAGAAACTGCTGCGAAAACCCATTATAGTTGTTTTTTAATATTTCTCTTAATTTTCTGTTAAACATTTTGTTAACATCCTCCAATGGGTCTCTATTTAGAGGTTTGTACGTGTCGCGATCACTCAATAACGTATTCATCTTTTCAACATAACTGTTTTTGTCCATGATGACGATCGAATTAGATTTGTCCGCTTTAGTAATATGTAATGAATCATTATTTTTAAGTGTTTTTAGGGCTTTTTCAAACCTCAACGGATAATTCGATTCATACCTCGTATTAAAAGCACTTTACACACAACCTTTGGCTAAAGTCACCCCACTTTCGGATATATAACTATGTTTTTCAAAATTAATAAAAGACTTAGCAATCAGTAAACTGCTGGGCTTTTTTGAGACTGAGAATCCTAACCCAAAACCTAACGCATATATTTATGGGCACCTTGCCTTCTGTCTTCATTCCCTGACGAGGTGTAGCTCTGAATACACGAAAGGCCTTGGAATCGTTTTTCTTTTTTCCTTGTGAGTTTGCAGCATTCATTCATTTCACGTGTTTAATTGTGAAATTCATCCCATATAATGGAGCCCACGCGTGTCCTCTTCACTGTTGCTCTTTTTACAACCATATTCCCTTCTCTCCGATCGATTTTTAGAAGTTACCGTTCTGCTATTGCCCATGCACATTCTATTAAGAACCAATTCGATTTCCTTAGGAGGTGCTATAGTGAAAAAGTCATCCCAAAATCCCTGCTTGGAAGACGATACCGTATGTTGGACGATACACCGTTTGGTGACACCGAAAGAATTATTTTAAAGAAACATATTAATATATTAATATATTATTAATATATTATTAATATATATTAATATATTAATTAATATAGCCGGCATCGAAGTGAAGAACGCCTTCAGAGAGTTCGAGATAAGAAAAAATATATTTTTTTCCACCGTTCCTCATGTGTGGAGAAGTACACTTTTGGACGATATTTACGACAACTTACGCAGAAGATGCAGAACTCAGAACAGAAAATTAAACAATAGACTGGAGGATTTAATTCGTAATAGTTACTGGACTAAAAAAAAGTTATTTTAGTAATATTGTTAACGTGTCGTACCATGAGCTAGACTTCAATACAAAATGTGCGTTAGGTTTTGGGTTAGGGTTCTCAGTCCCAAAGAAGCCCAGCAGTTTACTGATTGCTAAGTCTTTTATTAATTTTGAAAAACATAGTAATATATCCGAAAGTGAGGTGACTTTAGCCAAAGGTTGTGTGTAAAGTGCTTTTAATACGAGGTATGAATCGAATTATCCGTTGAGGTTTGAAAAAGCCCTAAAAACACTTAAAAATAATGATTCATTACATATTACTAAAGCGGACAAATCTAATTCGATCGTCATCATGGACAAAAACAGTTATGTTGAAAAGATGAATACGTTATTGAGTGATCGCGACACGTACAAACCTCTAAATAGAGACCCATTGGAGGATGTTAACAAAATGTTTAACAGAAAATTAAGAGAAATATTAAAAAACAACTATAATGGGTTTTTGCAGCAGTTTCTTAGTATCAATCCGTCACTACCATATCTGTACGGCTTAGTAAAAACACACAAAGTTAATAATCCCATGAGGCCTATTGTTAGCTCAGTAGGCTCCGTAACCTATCAGCTATCAAAATGGTTAGTTAGTTTATTAACGCCGTTAGTTGGTTCTATTTCTAAGTCACATATTGTAAATAGCAAGGATCTTATTGACAAACTGAAGTTTCCTAATGACCCTAATTTCAAATTGGTAAGCTTTGATGTATGCTCCTTATTTACAAAAGTCCCTGTTGATGACCTACTTGATTTTTTAAAAGATAAGATCTCTGAATATTCTTTCCCTGTTCAACACAACACTCTTATTGAGTTAATTAAGCTTTGTGTCAAAGATTGTAAATTTCAATTTGAAAATAAGTTTTATGCTATGTCGTTTGGATTGGCTGTGGGAAATCCCCTTTCACCTGTACTAGCTAATTTATATATGGAATTTTTTGAAAGTAGAATTTTGCCTTCGATTGTTAATTTTAACCTGGTTTGGTATAGGTATATAGATGATATTTTATGCCTTTGGCCTAATAATTTGAATGTTGACTTATTTCTTGGTAGGCTCAACAATTTAGTCCCATCTATTAAGTTCACAGTTGAAAAAGAAAATGATGGAAGCCTATCTTTTCTGGATCTAAAAATTTGGAGATGCTCTAATCAGTTCAAATTTGAAGTCTATCGCAAGCCTACTAATAATAACTCTTATGTGCATTTTTATTCTGATCATCATCCCTCGATTAAATCCTCTATTTTCTCTGCTATGTTTCTTAGAGCATTGAGAGTTGTCAGTCCTGAATTTTTAGATTCCGAGTTCTGAAATATGAATATTGGTACTAAATTATGTTATCCTATTTCATTTTTAGATAACTGTCTTAGGAAAGCCAAGAATAGGTATTATAATAATGTAACTGTAAAGGAATTTGAGCGTAAAAATATCCTTAGCCTACCTTACCATGTTAATTTTCAATATCTCCCGACTTTACTTAAAGCAATTGGCATCAATGTAGTCTTTAAGTATAATAATACTGTTAAATCATGCCTAATAAAGAATAGCCCGGAAAATGTTATTGGATGTGTGTATTCGATTGGATGTACACAATGTAACTCAGTATATATAGGCCAAACGGGTAAAACGTTAGATATTAGGGTAAAACAGCATAAATATGCTTGTAGAACAGCTAATAATTCCAATGCTTTGTTTAACCATATGTATAGATGTAATCATAGCATCAAGTGGGATAGTTCTAAAGCGCTTGTTAAAAACAGAGATACAATAGAAAGAAATATTCTAGAATGTGCATTTATTCATTTTAAAAACAATTTCAATATCAGTGCGGGAATGTATAAGATTGACAATATCCTGTTAAAATCCCTTCTGCCTCTCATTAACTCTTGTTAAGTATGTGTTAATTGCTTTGGTTTCCGCTACGTTGTATATATTTATGGGCACCTTGCCTTCTGTCTTCATTCCCTGACGAGGTGTAGCTCTGAATACACGAAACACCTTGGAATCGTTTTTCTTTTTTCCGTGTGGGTTTGCAGCATATATATATATATATATACCCTACCTTTCAACCTTTCATATGTTCCGCGCAATGATTCCTCATTTCACGAAGGTCAAGCTTGTCGCCCTCCTCTCGAGTTGGCCTTGTGAAGTAGTGAGTTGGTTTCTTGTACTCTCACCTCATATAGCCAGGTACGGCCGGCTCATCGGGGATTGTTCTGAGCCAGGCGTCTAATCTTCGTTTGAAGATGTCCACTGCAACCCCTCTCGTGTTCCTTAGGTCTTTGGGCAGCTGATTAAACAGTTTTGGTCCTCTCAAAACAAAACTATTTTCTTTCAGCGTTAAGGATGTGCCCTGTGTAGCCTTTAATTTGGGAACATGACACAGTCTTCCTTTTCTATTTTCCACTGTTGTTTGGGGAGTTACAAGGTTCAGAGTAAGATTAGGGACTAGTTTCTCCATTATTTTCCAAGTGTAAATAATGGTGTGTGTGTCTCTCCTCCTTTCCAGTGAATATTGGTTTAATTCGCGTAACTTTTCCCAGTAATTTAGTTCTTTGCACCCCTTGATCTGGGCTGTGAAGCTTCTCTGAATCCCTTCTAGTTGTCTAATGCCTTCTTTTTTATATGGAGATGTTAGGACCGAGCAGTATTCCAATTTGGGTATGATCAATGTTTTCAGTAGAGGAATCATTATATTCCTATCCCTTCGTTTAAAGTTTCTCAGTATCTGCCCAGTTACTCTGTTTGCTCTATTTACTGCTATCTTATTTTGTGTTTCAAATTTCGCATCATCTGTCATTACAACCCCTAAGTCTTTTGCTTTAGAATTTCTCTGAATTTCCTGTCCATTTGGGGTATAATATTCCATGGATTTTAGGTCTTCTCTTTTTCCGTACCGTAATAGCTGAAATTTCTCGGTGTTAAACTTCATATTGTTGTCTTCACTCCACTTGTAGATTCTGTTTATGTCGGTTTGTAGAGATCCTATGTCTTCTGGGTTTCTTATTTTTCTACTGATCTTTGTGTCATCCGCAAAGGATGTTACTGTGCTGTCTCTGGTAACGTCCTTATCTATGTCAGTTAGCATGATTATGAAGAGTAGCGGAGCTAATATTGTTCTTTGTGGTACTGAGCTGAGGACCTCTGATTTTGATGAAGATGCTCCTTGTACTGTAACGACTTGCCGCCGCTCACTAAGGAAATTATATATCCATTTCCTTACTTTTCCTGTTATTCCCATATACTTCAGTTTATGTATTATGATTCCATGGTCACACTTGTCGAACGCTTTGGCAAAGTCTGTGTATATTACATCATAATTTTCATTACTGTCGAGTGCATCAATAATGTTGTTGTAGTGTTCCATTAGTTGTGATAGGCATGATCTGCCTGACCGAAACCCATGTTGGTTATCATTTAATTTTTTCTGAGTTTTCAAAAAGCCAGAGATTTTCTGTCTAACTATTCTTTCAAATATTTTAGTGAGATGAGATGTAAGCGACACTGGCCTATAGTTTTTGGCCTCGGATCGATCTCCTCCTCCATATATTGGGACTATGTTCGCGCTCTTCAGATGCCTGGTATTGCTTCCGTGTCTCGTGATCGTCTCCATATCCAATATAGGGGCTCAGCGATTGCATTCTTGCAGTTTTTGATCAGTGTGGCATTCCATTTGTCCGGTCCTGCCGCTGAGTGTGCTTTTAGTTTTCCTATAGCTTGTATAATATCATTTGTCGTAAAGTTGAAGTCCGTTATACTTTCCCTTGTAGGCTTAGGCTGACCATATTTCCTTGAGACAAAAACGGGACATTGGGATGGCAAAAAAGGGACGGGGTTATGTAATATTCTGTATTCATGAAAAAGTAAGTACATAAACCGGGACAAAATTGACATTTTTATTAAAACGACGGGACGGCCAGGAAATATAAAACAAACGGTACTGTCCCGTTCAAAACGGTACGTATGGTCAGCCTACTTGTAGTTCTTCTTCAAAGAACACGTTTCTATCGCATATCAGTTTGTCAGTTTTTGGGATACTGAAAGATGATTCGTACTGAGCTCTTAATATTTCGGATACTTCTGTTAGATCATCAGATAAAGCACTGTCTTCGTTTTTCAAAGGTCCAATAGTCGCATGGTTTTTCGACTTCCTTTTTGCAAAATTATAGAAGTACTTTGAGTTAACCTTTATCGTCGTCAGTAGTATAGCCGCAAAAGGGGAGAGTGCAAGAATGTTGCAAAGGGGGGTGGGGTTGTTGCAAAGGGTGTGGGGGTTGTTGCAAGGGGTGTGGGGGTTGTTGCAAATGGGGGTGGGGGTTGTTGCAAGGGGTGTGGGGGTTGTTGCAAATGGGGGAGGGGGTGGGGGTGCAAAAAAAATAAAAAAAATAAAAAATTCCCCCAAAGGGGGGATGCTGCAGGTGCAACAAGGAAAACTTGGAGGCGGCGTTATCCCCCAAGAGAAAGAAGGAGGAGAGAAAGGAGGAGAGAAAGGAGGAGGAGAGGTGTTCACCTGGCAGGAGCCAAGTGCACATTAAGACTTCAGCCGAGTAGGCGTTGTTTTATAGGCTCCTAATCAGCCAGTTGGCGTAAATGGCTTGAGTTGCCAGATACCGCGATACCATTGTATACATTATTATACTCCTAATCAGCCAGTTGGCTGTAAATGGCTTGAGTTGCCAGATACCTCTTTTTAGCAGTATTATTGTATACATTATTATTATATACGCCTAATCAGCCAGTTGGCTGTAAATGGCTTGAGTTGCCAGATAGCGCCATGTATTCATTTAATCGAAGACTGAGTTGCCAGATACCATTGTATACATTATTATAGACTCCTAATCAGCCAGTTGGCTGTAAATGGCTTGAGTTGCCAGATACCTCTTTTTAGCAGTATTATTGTATACATTATTATAGACTCCTAATCAGCCAGTTGGCTGTAAATGGCTTGAGTTGCCAGATAGCGCCATGTATTCTCTAATCGAAGACCGAGTTGCCAGATACCATTGTATACATTATTATAGACTCCTAATCAGCCAGTTGGCTTAGAAGGCTTAAATATTGCCAGATACCGCAATACCGTTGTATGCATTATTATATTTCTTAAAAGAATACCGGTAGTAGGTTTAGAAGGCGTAACAATTAAGTAAAACAACATTGCATCATTCTGTTTATTATAAATATATAGAAAATAAATATACATTTCAATTGAGGAATATGCATATAACAGTACAGGAAATATATACACACAATTATGATATATAAAATAAAATATACATTTCAAATAAATATACACTTCAATAGAAATATGTACAGTGCTTACAATAAGTCTCGCGCCTCTGTCTCGTCCCAAGCTAGTCTGTTAGGTATAAAATGGGCGGTCCTTATGGCAGCGGAGGTGTGTTCGGATTGGTGCACATAATTGCTCTAACCCCATCAATGACGTCCATTATTACGTCACTTCTGCTACATTTTAGTGTTTAAAATACAAATGATTAAGAAGCAGAATGACCAAGTTTCGGGATGTTGGGATGGTTATGGAGCAATCCTAGTCATCATAATATTAGCTGGGCATTACATTATACCGTCTCAATATATACTGTAGACTATAGAGACGACTAATTCGGCAAATATCCCAAATCATGGCATGATACCTAAGTTATTTTGACGCAGGTCTAAATTATTTGCTCAAATGCAATGATTGATATTAAGTAACTGTTGGGAATTGTTGTCAATATTGTTGTTTGTGATACATATCCTACGTGAAGAATCTAATGATCAAATTCCTCAGTGAACCTCTCACACGCTCGTATTTCGAGGAAGTCATGGTCGTCTCACTAATAGATAGTTTATCCATTGTTTTAAGTGGTAACCTATTTCATCTTATGAAAGTCATTAGTCTAAAGCAAGACTGGTGGGCCGTGAATCAGAGAAATTTGCATTTGATTTGTTCATCGTAATTATTACGTAATATAGTATGCTGTATATACTATTATATAAGAGTTTATTGGTAGCATATCATATGACAATTCCCATAAACATGTGATGGCCTCGATGTTGCCAGTTTTTATTTTTTTCCTGAAACTATTACCTTCTCATAGTTTGTTTCAACAATGCATATATTATCATCTCCACGAGCGTAGACATTGCAAGAAAAGATTCTAACTAAGGATAAGTAAAGTTCTTTCATGGTCACAATATATACTTTTATAGATGTCAAACATAAAAATATAATAAAATTCTATATTAACATAAATATATATTCGATACACATTTACGTCATGGCTTTAACATCAGTATTTCGTATAGCTTCCTCCAGCATCAATAATTTCTTGCAATCGTTGCGGCATAGAAGAGGCCAGATTGTAGGAAATGTTTGGTGTTCGGCGTAAGCTCTCCCAACTATTCCTCGTGTGAGCTAAAAGTGCTTCAAATGTTCTTTCATTGCGTTTCTCCCATTCGTTAATCATTATTGCCCAAAGGTTTTCAATCGGATTCAAATCAGGAGAACGTGGTGGCAGAATTAGATTAATAATCTCTGGCTCCCTTTCCTCGTCCCTTCGTAATTCCCCACCCAACCTCGTTCCTTCGACATAGCAACGCTTACCTCCATCCTCATTCCACTTCCTTCATGAAAGCTATTATCGCTTTTTACTGTCCCTTCCTTCCATCCTTCAATGCCAGCGTTCTTAAACCTAGCACATAAATTATATAATATGGAATCTAACACCTTAGATCTCTACGCATTCATGTTACTTGAAGACTCCTGTGTCTTAGGGGAATCTAAGTGTTGAGAGTGGGCTTGAGCGGTAGTCTATAGATTACTACAGATGACCTTGAACGCTCCAACTATTTAAAAATGATTAATTATTTATTACGCACATCATATGGCATAATACACACATGAATTTAAGTATCTACACTATAGGAATGGAATTGAATCCTACCAGAGTTAAAAAGTCACAAAATATGATAGATTAGTTGTATTAAGAGGTTACTAAGAGAAAAGGATTTGGGATAGAGTGGAAGGCAGAGAGTATATTTTCTCGAGTTTCGGTTATTATTAACGTTATATGGATACATTGCCATGCAGTGTGATGAGAGAGAGAGAGAGAGAGAGTTACA
The DNA here is from genome assembly GCA_023014485.1 of Bathynomus jamesi. Classification (NCBI taxonomy): domain Eukaryota; kingdom Metazoa; phylum Arthropoda; class Malacostraca; order Isopoda; family Cirolanidae; genus Bathynomus; species Bathynomus jamesi. Next base: position 298,728 of record JAJOZX010000426.1, on the reverse strand, counting down.
AGGAGTTACAAGGAAAGAAGTACCCAAAATGCCTTGCGGCTCATACCGAGGAGGTACCAATGGCAACGGTGCCAGGGAAAATTTTCTACACCCTCAAATAGTGTGCAAGATTTGGTCTAAACCTTTTCTTGAACTGATCCACAGAGGAACTGTTTCACAACTTCTGAAGGTAACCTGTTCCACGTGCGACAGATCTTATACGTAAAGTAATTCCCACACACACTAGTCCTAAACCGCTTTCAAATCCAACTTCCAACCATTGTTGCGAGTTGGGTTATCATTTAACTAAACATGCTTCTAAAATCGACATCGTTGACACGCGTAAGAACTTGAAAACCTCGATGAGTTTGACCGCGCAGCCTCCGAGTTTCCAGCGAAACAAGTTCAGGGCGCGTAACCGTCGATTGTAGCCCATATGCCTAACGGAAGGGATTAACTTTGTGGCCCTCGCCTGCACTCGCTCCAGCCTCTCAATATCTTTCCTGAGGGTGGGCGACCAAAACTGCACAGCATATTCCAGGTGCGGCCGAACCAGGAATTGTACAGAGAGAGCACAATCTCCTTGTCCGAAACTGAAATGCCTCCTGATATAACCAACAGCTTCTGGGGCTTTCTTTTCAACCTCTACGCACTGTTTGGTAAATTTAAGGTCGCTGCTAATTAACACACCCAAGTCCTTTTCCAAATCAGTCGCCTCGATATTACTCCCCAACATATTTTGCATTTACCCAAGTTAAACGGCATTTGCCATTTTTCGGACCACTCTCCTATCCCACCTAGGTCCGCACGCAGTTCCTCGATCGCTTCGGGCGTCCCAACATTGGCCCCAAGCTTGGTGTCATCGCGAATTTGGCGATCCGACTGACGATGCCACCGTCGATATCATTTATTGTAAATGATAAACAACAGTGGCCCCAAAACGGAACCGTGAGGAACCCCACTAGTGACCGAGGCCCAACCCGAACTAGCCCCTTTAATTACAACCCTCTGCCGCCTATTCTTCAGCCAGTTTCAATCCACCTACCTATTTCCCCACCGATACCCAGCGCGCGCACTTTCGCCATTAGCGGTGTGAGATACCTTATCAAAGGCTTTCTGAGAGAGAGAGGATAGAGAGAGAGAGAGAGAGAACGTTATTTCCTGCATACTCTATATATATCTATATACAGTATGTCTCTATATATAAATAGATAGAGTGATCGACACAATGATAATGTGGACGTCATTGAGGGGTTAGAGCAATTATGTGCACCAATCCGAACCCACCTCCGCTACCAAGGACGCCCATTTTATACCTAACAGACTAGCTTGGGACGAGACAGAGGCGCGAGACTTATTGTAAGCACTGTACATAACAGTACAGGGGAAATATCACGCAAAATATATATATAAATACAAATCAATAGAAATATGCGTATAATCAGTACAGGAGAAATGTCAAGCAAAATATATATATAAATACAATTCACTTTTTTTTCAAAATACTAAACTCGGTCTTAATCGAGTTTACAATTACATCATTATTGCTCTGCATTACGCAGTATATGCGGCTTAATAATATTTCACCGCTTAAAGTATAGGGAAACCTGTATTCGATATGAAGGGCTTTCATATCGTTCAGTACTATTTTTGTTCCCACTTTACAACCGGTTGGTAATCATCTTTAAACACGTCTAGAATACAATCAAAACTCGCACAAAGAGTTCATCGTTAGCTACATTATTAAATACAAGTTTATAAAACACGCTTTTCCAATCGAGGGTTTATTTCTACCGACTCGAGCTTTTCAATCGTGAACTCACTCAACATAGCGGCAATTGAAATAATCTTCTAAATCGTTACGACAACTGCGCGTTATATAAAGAAATAGTTCTTCAGGGTGAACGGTGTAGGTGAGCTCAGCCTTGTACCGATCAATTGCTTTGTACCAAAGTTCATGGTATTTCAAAGAGTCTAAACTTTTTAAATAAACGTCCAGCTCTAGACCATTCTCACCAGCCCTACACTCGGTAAACCCATCGAGCAGAGCGGTGTAGGCGTATTCAAGTACTGTATCAAAATAAAGCATGTCCGTAACACGCGCGTCTAATATAGGTTTCAGCTTACGGAATCCGACGATTTCAAATATTCTGTCGAGGATGAAACGGTTTCGCGTAGGAACAAGAGCGTTATTATCAGAAGCATTCTTCCACATCAGCCGTATATCAATGCACGGCCGATCGTTATTTATACACAACGTACATACAACGGCGTATGAGGGTGCGTCACTAATCTGCTCTCTTCTTGTACCTACGTTAACAGGTATTTTATAACGATCTTCACTCCACTTCTCAACTATCACAAAGATTCTATTCATCTCCTCGATACTTAAATAAACCCGTTTGTTTGCGGTCTACATTCCGTTTTCCAGTACATAGCTAATGGTACCGGAATTACGCCTGAACACGCGCAACGATTTCGTCACGGACACATCGTACGAGGCGTTGAGAATGCTGCTCAAAGGAAGTTCCATCGTATTCGAGGAGCGCACGTCCACTCGGCTCAAGCTCTGAGATAACTATGAGCCGTGTGAGGCACGCAGGTAGGCAGGAATGGTTCGACGGGCGGCTGACTCGATGATACGTGAATGGGCTTGTTCGTATGACCGCGAGTCGAATTGTTGTACATATTTCGGTACAAGAATATCACTACCAGCCTACGCACCAGACAGTTTGGGTAAGAACTAGGAACATTTTATGTTTTACTAAACATCTCCACACTCCGGCGCACTATTTGAGAGGAACATATGTTCATATTTTTCCTTTCTGCCCAAAACGATACTCGTCTCTAAACTCTGTTAAAAATTCACGCAGGAGCACTAGCCACAACCTCACTACGAACCTCATCATGATATACGTTAATATAGTGATAAAAACTTAAGATTGTCCATGATCACGAGATTCACATTTTTCAGTCGTAGGGTATGAGTAATCGACATGGTGTAGCATGACGTAATACCGCTTGTCACACCACCCATCAGCAAGACTCATTATCCAACCTGCTGCTTCTCTTCTGCACGCGTTGTTTCTTTTACTTCACGGTGTATGTGAGACTTTATAAAGTTTAGCTCTGCAGTATACTTCAGCACATCGTCTGTGCAACGAAAGCCTTCAACGGTCTCACCAGAACATCCGTAGAGTATTTGTACATCTTGGAACTTCGCACAATCCAATGTGTTTTTAAAAGAGGCATAGGAGGGAGGAATAGGAAGTTTTTCGGTATCCACCACATCCTGGCACTTTACTGAATACCATTTCGTAAACGTTGTACAAGCAATATTAAAGGTAGCCATTTGAATACACGTCTGATCTGAATACACGTCTGATCTCTTGGGCTTACTGCGGTCGACTGACCACGCATAGACTCCCAGATAGTAGCATGACTCACGGTCTTACAGTGGGCGGAGCTTAGAACTTTCACCTACACACCACACACACACACACACACACACACACAAACGGAAAGTGAAACGCTATTTGAAACATGATTTATTTAACAAACGAGATATTCAAGTTATATATATTTACAAATACGATTTAATAAACGAGATAGTCAAGTTATATATATATATATATAATATATATATATTTACAAATAGATACGATTATATACAAGACGTGTGAGTTAGAAGCATCATTGGTATCCAAAGGGTACGGTATCATAGGTACCAGGTAACTGGTAACGTTTCCTATAGGTGTTACGGCACACCATCGTACCCCTATGTTCCTTCACGCCCCCCAGCTTCTGCGCCCGAAAATTGTGGTGCCTACAATTAGTTGGGGAGGTTGTTCATCATCGTCCAAACATACTAGATCCTTCAACGACTCAAAGTTAACAACCCCCCGATTCGCATGGTTGAGCGTAATACCCTTTGCCTTCACGATATATTTCATTTCCTCCCCCCCCTGACCCGTACCCCATAAGTCTTAGGTCCTGTTGAGGCAAAAGAGTCGGCGTATGCGTTGTCCCCATACTCATCCTTGATCTCATCAGTGAGCTAGCCGAGGAACTCCCCAATAGTGGGCATGTATTCACCCTCCCTCTCTGTGAATATCACGCTATCTGTATCGGCATACATACTCTCCGCCCAAGAGAATGCAATAGACCCCAAAGTTTTATACGGGCGTAGGCTGTTGTGAAGCTGGCCAGGTATGTTTGTAACCCTTGAGTATCTGTGGCAAATTCAGTGTTGTTGTACTTTATTACGTAAGTATTACCTACATTTACGATCTCCATGACCTCTTTATCGGGTCATTGGCATAATCCCAGACATCGCTATAACTTTGTGCCAAATGAATGCTCCCTCTGCCGGTATTCTGCGCACATTTTCCCCATAGACTGTTTAGACACAACTTTGCACTAAAGCGCTTGCCAGGATTCTTTACAATTTGGACACGATCAAGTTGTATACCTTCGCGGTCGCGGTAACGTTGAATATAGGCAGACTTTTCATCTTCGGTATCAACTCCTCGCGGATACCCTGATGCTTCAACCTTATCCTTCAAAAAGGCGTTTTATATGGTGTGAAAAGGTTGGGGAGCTTCTGAAACCTCCACACCTCGTGTATCTTCAGTATTCTATAACCATGGCGCACGGCTAGGGCCAGCTCAGACTTGTATATACGCCTCTGATCTTACGCTGGTGGGTATATGGTTACATTCGCCGTTATCCTCTTCCGCGCACTTCACGCACAGGGAAACATGAGCTTGTCATCGATAACGACAGGTAAGATCGGCATCCATAAATTGCGTGGGGGGAGTACGTCTACGAAGAGAGCCCAAAGTAACGATCATTCAAATTTTTGAAAATTCATTGATGGAGGGTAGGCTAGGTCCCACCAGTTTTCTCAGGAGCGCCCACGGGGTACGGATTGCTCTTCATCACGTACGGGTATAAAGAACAGAAATCGTAGTAATGGAGCTTCACGCCCTCCGTAGGTGGAAAGTATAGTCTGAAGGATTGTACGTCCTCCAAACAAGCTATCACCACATTTGAGAGGATCCAGCACCATTGAACGCTTGATCGTTTTTATTTCCTCACGGTACACCTCATCTGTCTCCATCCGTGCATCATATTCATGCTCCCACAAGACTTTGTGAGTGAACTGTGATCCTATAAGTTGATCGCGGGTGCGGGTCGATGCAAGACAGTCGGCAGGAGACCTACCGTGGATATCTCCGTGATTCCGCACTCAGGACGGGGGCATCCATGCCACCAGCAACCGTTAAGGAGTACACAGTCTTCACACCAGTGACACGGTTTTCACTTAACCCATCAACCCAAAAAACACGTCCATTAATCTTAATGGGTACTTCACCCGTGTTGCGGGCGTGCTTTATGTATACACCTGTCTGTTGCTGTAGGTGTATGAGCCAGTAAATAGCCTTGTGCCCGTAACTGCGGGGATTGTTTCGGTGAATAATGGCTAAGGTGTCTTTCGGCATGAAGTTATTCTTGAACACCGTAAAACATAATGATGCGATGGTGGTTGCGACTTGCAGTGGATCGCATTTGAAACGGGCTATGTACATCCTTCTAAAGGCCTGGAAACATACTCTAAGCACGCGCACATCATTCACGCAATAACGCTCACATTCATCAGCTATATTATAAGGGTTACTTTCATTAAAACTGTCGTAGTATCGATCAAAGTCTTCACGTTCATCCATACAGTCAAATAATGTTTGGGGGGTGGTGGCCTACGTAGTTTAAAGTCTCGCTGGTGAGGAACGTGTAAGGGAAGTATCCTTTGGAAACTTCAGCTGCTACTCCCATCACCTTGGGTAGCTTTGCTAATTTACAAGGTGTGAATAATAAAGTATCTTTAAATTGTCCATTGCCTCTTATCTGCATCTGTATTAATTTGTTGCCTCTTTTCAATGGATCACCTGTAAATATCTCAGAGGATTCGTGTTCAAGCAACTCCTTATAAAGGAACTGCGTGTCAAACTTTGCCCCGTTATGGGCGAGAATATACACAGTCATTTTTTGAACTTGTCGGCTAACTTGACAATATAGGACACAAATAGTTTCACAGGACTATCGCTGACATTCGTTTTAAAAACGTTTGTCCGTTTACCACATTTGGGGCACTCGTCACATTCGATATCCATACACTCATCACAGATAGTCTGGCTCACAAGTAAATGTGGAATTACCTCTTTGGTTTCAGCGTTCGTATATGTTTCTATATCGTAGTATACAGTTATACAAGGGTTATTTTTAGGCTTAGCATCTTTCATATAACATACATGCTTTACTCCATCCGCCTTATATTCCTCCTGGCATGTAGGACAGTGAATTACGTCACACTTGTGCTTAAATTTTCCCCAATTATCCATTGAGTGAAACATACCACATTCACAGATTCTCATTTTCCTGCACGTGCCAATTGATTTATGGAAATCAAAACAGCTATTATTGAAAAATGTGCGTCTACACACATCACAGTCTCTCTTCTCAGCTTCAACTACACGGCTTTCACATTTGGTGCTTTTACACTGCTCACATACCATGTGACATTCTTTACAATGTCTCACTATATCATCCGCAAACTCGAGGCACCCCTTACACAAATCATGATGTCTCCCATATTTTCGACTTTTGTCATAACTCACGTAAAGCCACCTTATATTACGGATGGGGAGATACGTTGTCCCTGACAATCCTAAAATAAGTAGGGGCCTTGTACGATCTCTCACACAGCTTTTAAAAGCATACACAGTCCTACGACGATCAGCCAACCCAAACACAACTATGCGGACATTCATTTCCTGTTCTACCCTTCTCAGCTCTTCAGGACCCATATTACAGTCAAATTCAAGTTCACAGTCTACAGCTAGTTTACGGGCACGCTCCACGACTGTAGGCAACCAAATTTTTTGAGTTCGTGTATTTTGTACAGTAAACATACGTGCTAAGAGTACTGCTATAAAGCCGCAACCACGATCGACGTTTATATGCCGTCTATAAATAGCTTGAGAATTGAGGTTAAGAGTATACGGTATGGCACTATGACCCGCAACACGGTATACATGGTCAATATTTACCGTGAAGTTGTCCATATTGAAGGCTATACTACTTTGGGCGGCTTGCATTATACGTCCTAATATATATTCTACATCTTCAGCCGCCAAACGTCTAAATGGCACTATCACCCAATAATCGTCTACATCACCGTCATCTGACCCGAATCCAAAGGACAGACTCGTCCTGACTTCACGCTCGTCGCGATTCTGAAGAGCAAACTCTATAATACGCTCTACAACCCGGCGTAGTCCGCGCTCAATACCATTGCTATACATGACTCTAGGGTCGACCCTGACTCTATACCGATTTCTAGTCAAGGCTGGGGTGGGGGCTGCGGAGCGCACCAATTCGAGCGTTATATCTTCCTCAACAGAAAGGGGGGCGGCGGATGAATTAGGGGGTATATTAGCGGAAGGTGCTGCTGATGGGGTGCCTGTTGCGTAGGAGGTTGATGGTTGGGGCTCTATTATTGTAGACTTAACAGAACGGGGGGCGGCGGATGAATAAGGGGATATATTAGGTGCTGTTGGGGGGCTTGTTGCGTAAGAGGTTGAGGGTTGGGGATCTATTACCGCTGCAACAGGCGCGTATTTCGGTCGCTTTATACCTGACGCGGGGGTTTCATACCTCCGCTATGGACGTGTTACCGGTATCGCTGTTGAGGGTTCAGGGGAGGAGATCACAACTACACTGTCGTCGAGGTCATCCGTAATGATCGGCTGCTCTACCTCATCGTCATTCACGGTTCTGTGGGAGAAGAAATATAAGGAACAGCACTCAAAATTTTTAATATTTTGTAAATGACCCACTTAGGAGTGTGACGTGTTAGAAATGGACTCTGTAGAAAAATTCAGATTCACGAGCCCATCCACATGTATTATATCTGGACCTACAGGATGTGGTAAAACTGTGTTTATGCTTAAAATCATTAAAGAAAAGGGGGAGATGTTCTCGAAATTTGTGCATAAAGTTATATGGTGCTATTCGACGTATCAATCGGTGTTCAACGAGTACCAAGATGATATTTTGTTCCACAAAGGCGTATATGACGTTAATTCGTTAAAGGGAAATGAACATACACTCATTGTAATTGACGATCTCATGTTGGAGATGGATAAAACGTTTGCCGAGACATTTACAGTATTCTCCCACCATCTTAACATAAGCGTGTTCTTCATCAATCAGAATCTATTTTTCAAAAATAGATACATGCGCGATGTGTCGTTAAATACGCAATATCTAGTCTTATTCGCGCAACGTAGAGATGTATCACAAATTGGGGTATTAGCCAATCAAATGTTCCCGAATCAGCGTAAGGAGTTTTTGGAAGTTTATAAAGAAGCTACAAGCACGCGTTACGGATATTTGCTTTGCGACCTTCATCCGCGAAACACGGTTTAGAGTGCTTCTGCGAACGAATATATTTCCAAACGAGCCTGAAACGGTGTATATTCCAGAATGACAAAGAGACTAAAGAAATACCGTGAATTAATAAAAATCTATCATCGACTGCCCCGGGCAATGCAGCAGATGTTTATTAAAAATATCGATGCCGACTTTTTAAAATGCATCTGTGAAATCTGTCTTAACGTTATAAATTGCAATGTATCAATGAAAACCCATCAGAAGGCTCGCCTACGCCGCTACAAGAACATAATACGTGCACTCGCTCGTAAAAGCCAAACTGTAGCGAAGAAAAAACGAATTATTGTACAAACAGGAGGGTCATTTCTCCCCATCTTATTTTCAGTTTTGGGTCCTTTACTGACTAGATTAATATAATGAAGAAAGTGGTAGTGATTCCCCACGAGGTGTACGCCTCACTGCAAAGGAATCCAGACACGTATCTAGATCCCCGTAAAAGCAGACTTAAAAGAATGGAAAGCGAATTGTTAGCCCTATTAAACAGTGAAAAAACACCTGATGAGAAAAGAATCTTATACCAAGAAGCTCTGCAGAAATTTCTTCACGAGTACGAAAATTATAAGAGCCCTACAGAGATTCCTGTGGTTATTAGGCACAGCACGGGGGACGATGGCGACATAGGATCTGTGCCCGACGACACAGCTGACCAACCAAAAAGATTAGCCACACAACATATCGAACATGTATTAAAAAATACCCTCCCACTTACATTGAGGAGTAAAGGCTTAAGTCTTTATAATCTATTGAATGAGGATCCCGCCATACAATGGACCGATACAGGGGAGATCATTGTGGAAGGATCAAAGGTACAGGGATCGAATATCGTAGACATTGTCCATGATCTGGTGAGAAAGTGGGATAGGCCATCACCATCAGGATGGAAGCATATTAAAGCAAGACTACAACAAATAAATGTCCCTAAAACGTTGATAGGAAATCTGAACAGGTTAAAAGTCTTGGAACATGCAACGCCTGTGACACAATTGAAGGCGCCGTCACCCCCGGCGGTAACACCTTTGAAGAGGAGCAAAAAGAGGTTAAACCAACCCTACCCACGTGCCTCTAAAATACGCAAATGGCTAACGTATTAACTAAACGCTATTATGACATTTCTACCCCATCCTCTTACGGCGGCGTAGATAGACTGTACAGAAGTGTTTACGGAGTAGGAAAAAAAGATGTTGAAAGATTTTTGAGGGAGCAGGACGCTTATACGCTTCATAAGCCTGTGAGAAAAAGGTTTAAAACAGCCAAGACAACGGCTTCCTCGATTGATTCTATTTGGCAAGCAGATTTAACAGACATGCAAAGATATTTTGTGTATAACGATGGTTACCGCTACATTCTATTCATAATAGACGTATTCTCTAGATATCTGTGGCTAGTTCCTCTGAAAAATAAATCACCTGAAACAGTTGCTAAAGCCACCAAAACGCTAATGTTAAAAGAAAACAGGGTTCCTGGCTATTTTTGTACGGATATGGGGAAGGAATTTATAGGCCGTGCTTTTCAGAACATGTTGACAGAGTTTAATATCAGCTATTACACAACCAATTCTATACATAAGGCTTCTTTAGCTGAAAGAGTTCAGCGCACCATAAAGGAACGCATGCACCGTTATTTTACACAAAAACACATACAGATTTCTAGACATTCTGGAATCATTGGCATCATCCTACAACCGCTCACACCATCGCACGATTGGGGCAACACCTAACGAAGTTTTAGAAAGAGGTACGCTCCCGAGAAGAGATGGATCAACACCACCACCACACTCTGCGCGCTTCAAAATCAATGATTATGTAAGGCTGTCGCGTTCGGGGAATAAATTCGCAAAGGGTTTTGAGCAAGGATGGACACGCGAGATTTTTAAAGTTAGGGCTGTGAGACCTAAAGGTGAGATAATGATGTATTACATTGAAGATTTGAATGGGGAAGAAATCTCAGGAGGCTTTTACCGCGAGGAATTGCAGAAAGTTGCGTTTAATTTAGAAAAAAATGTGTTTTAAATTGCGAAAATTTTAGGAAGCAAAGGTTCAGGAAGGAGAAAAATGTACCTGGTGAAATGGCTAGGGTACCCAGAAAGCTTCAACACCTATATAAAAGCTGATGCAATAATGAAGCTTAAATAGTATGCAACATGGCTCCTAACCATTTCTACGTCACACTCCCGTCCTCCTCGTCCCTGTCTGTACACCCTAACAACACACTAGCCAACTTTGTAACAGAACTCCATGGGCACATTGAATTGGGTCGTGATTCGTATGAGGTGGGGATATGCGAAATTCAGCTGGACACCGTCTTTTTAAATATTGAACATAAAGAAACCGTTTTTACGATTCTTAGAGACATTGACGAGTGTGAAAAGGCTGGGGTAGCTATGGATGAAACTATGCGCATCGCTCGGACTAAGATTGCACGGTATTACAGTACAGAAGTAAGACTAGGGCCGGGTCAATATGGTTCGGCCGAGGATGTTGTGAGAGGCTTAAACGTAAGTTTAAGAAACTCAAACCTTACGAATGATTTAGTATACGAAGTCGTAAACAACCCTGCACATACACTAATCCTAAAATCAAAGACTAACAGACGTATTAAAGACCATAGAAAGTTCCAAATTCTAGCCAATGGCCGCTATAGCGCAGCCTTCCAAAGAGACACATTTCACGAGACACAGCATGACTTGTCCAGATTAATGTATCAATTGAAGATGGAGAAATTGGCTGAAAGGTCCCCAGACATGTGCTATATTTACAGTAATATAGTGGAGCACCAGTTTGTTGGGGATACGCAGGCACGCCTGCTGCGCATTGCTCACATCCCCAACCATAGAGGAAGGAGTTTGAGTATTACATATGACAGACCCCATTATGTGAATGTCGCAACTAATTTAATAACCAATATCACAATATATATAAGAACGATTGAGGGTGAAAACTTCCCATTCGGTAACGGGAGCTTAACAGTGAAGCTACACTTTCGACGCACTGAGTTATAATGGATAGAAAGCCTTTCACCGTCTATCGAGGGATGCGATACCAGCGCGGTAGTGGACTTGGATCCATTTTTTCATCCATACTACGTACGGCTGTTCCTTTGCTGAAGAGTGGTGCCAGATACCTTGGAAGGAAAGCGCTACAATCAGGCCTTAACACTGCAGAAGACATATTGGCCGGGGCTAAACCTAAAGAAGCTCTAAAAAAACATTTAAAGCGTACACGGGACGAAATCATCAAAGATGCAAAGAGAAAAATGCGTGGTGGCGGGAAGAAGAAGAGGGCTCCCCGGAAGAAGAAGGGGTCACGTGGTATTAAACGTAAAAGGCTATCAAAAAAGAAGTGCTGTAAGCGAATGAAACCTATGGTTAACCACTTTTTTGACTGATATAAGCTAAGGATATTGATCTCATGAATCATAGTTTGTTTACCACTTGTCGAGAGAGGAGTCACTATTTCGCCATGGCACACTTCATCCACCCATGTAGTTCACAATGCTGTAAATCGGAGCTGTCCCTTTTTGTGCTCCCGCCAACCCAAGTTTCTATTGAGCACAGTGACTTTATTACAATTAACCCTTTAAACACAATTAGTTCCCCGAGTGCACCTATAGAATTCGTGATACCCAGCTCAGGTCCTTACTTTTTTGATCCAAGCTGTGTGCACATGTACGCTAAGCTACGTATAGCCCATTCTGATGGAACGGTCTGCGATAACAAATATGCTGTATACCCTGAAACAAACTTTATGCACGCCATATTCAACCAGTGTGACGTATATTTAAATCAGACCAACATATCGGCAGGCACGGGGTAATATCATCTACGAGCCTATCTGGAAAATGTCCTCAACTTTTCCAAAGAAGCGAAGGCTACCTTTTTAAGTGCGGAGGGATATTATGAAACTAAAGATGAAAATAGTATAAAGGACAAATTTAAAAATTCTAAAAAGAAAATATACGAGTGTTTTGGACGGTTGCACACAGATTTCACTTTCCAGGAGAAGTTGCTTGTGAACGGGGTGGATATGAAAATAAAGCTCACCCGCACGAGTCCTGAGATCTGCTTAAATCTGGATGTGAATCAAGAAGAGGATGCAAAGTCCGTTGTGGTTCACATTATGGACACATACCTCCGCGTACGGCGAGTGAAATTAAGTTCACCAAAACAACTAGAAATTGAGAAAAATTTACTAAACGCTACAGTGAAATATCCTATTAACAGAGTGCAGATCAAACTATATACGGTTCCTGCAGGGTTGGCATCGAAGCAGATAGAAAACATTGCCCTGGGAAATCTTCCTAAAAGGATATTAATCGGCATGCAGGACCACGCTTCGGTGAATGGAAAATATAAAAAGAGTGCCTTTAAATTCGAGAATTTCGGACTTAAAAATATAACTCTATACGTTAATGGCACTGCTTTGGGTGGAACAATGGGTACGGACTATTCATCAGACGCTGTGTTACCGCTTTGTGCCAGAGCCTATAGTAATCTGACCCATATTGCAGGTGATTGTGATGAGCTTGGTAATGGGGTAACGCAGGAAGAATTCATTGATCAATTTAACCTTTACCCGTTTGACATTACACCTGACTTATCTGCTAGCGTAAATACCCATTTAACACCACAGCAGAGCGGAAACATCTCAGTACGGCTGGAATTCGCCAAGCCTATAGACGCTCCTATTAGTGTACTAGTATATCTCGAATCGCAAGCCCTAATAGAAGTAGATAGATTTAGGAGCGTTATCACTGACTTTTAAAATGGATGCTAATACACTTCAGAAAGTAATGGAGCGAGTCACACGCTCCAAATTTATCGGCGTGTTTGCGAAGAATGAAACATTGAGTTTGCCAAGTACTGATCAGTATATCCTCCCTATTCCGAGATTCTTCAAAAGATTGTATAACACGTGTCAAATCCTCATCGGACCTTAAAGGAATAATGCTTTTAAAACATATACAGAGTATACAGACAGATCCCCATTATGTGAAGATATCTTTGGTTGGAGGAATAACATTGAATGCCATAAAAATTTCGATTTTAGCATAATGGGGATAACCAAATAACATTGATTGACATTTTTGGCGAGTATCTATTTGACGAGATACTACAACTCTCCATATATATATATAAAATTCTAATTATAGACACTTACATTTTTATGGTAGTCCATTGCGTCGGATTGTAAGGAACGTCACTGCAAATATCTTCTACGGTTTGCGTTGAAAATAATTCGCCACGGTCAATCGCATTGAAAAGACTAATTGCGGTTAATGCTGCAGTATCACGTTCTTCATACAATTCCGGGGAGACGTACAGGTCCATGGTGGAGGATGTGTGACATTGTTGACTGTTCGGTATATCCCCCGTATTCCGAGATTCTTCAAAAGATTGTATAACACGTGTCAAATCCTCATCGGACCTTAAAGGAATAATGCTTTTAAAACATATACAGAGTATACAGACAGATCCCCATTATGTGAAGATATCTTTGGTTCGAGGAATAACATTGAATGCCATAAAAATTTCGATTTTAGCATAATGGGGTAACAAAATAACATTGATTGACATTTTTGGCGAGTATCTATTTGACGAGATACTACACCCCATCCATATATATATATATAAATTCTAATTATAGACACTTACATTTCTATGGCAGTCCCTTGCGTCGGATTGTAAGGAGCGTCACTGCACATATCTTCTACGGTTTGCGTTGTAAATAATTCATCACGGTCAACCGCATTAAAAAGGCTAATTGCGGTTAATGCTGCAGTATCACTCTCTTCATACAAGTCTGGGGAGACGTACAGGTCCATGGTGGAGGGAATGATTATTCACTGACGCGAAAATAGCTACTGTTACTCCAAACTGAAAAATATCCCCTTTTATATGCACAATCGCCAAGCTCCGCCCCAAAAGACCAGATGTTCGTAGTGATTGGCTGCCGATGTAGCTGGGTGGAGCTATGACGTGTACCAATCCGCTATAACGGGACCGGACGAGTAACATATATATTTTCACCAATAGATTTAATGCTCGTATTCTCCTTTGAAAATTATTTGGTTATTCGTATAGAACTTTTGATACTGATTCCAAATATGGTTTCAGAATTTTTCTATCACCCATAGTTTTCGAGAAAATATTTACTCAGAATTTCCCGCATCATTAGTCACTAATGTAATCGAGAGGATATAAAGAAATATATCCTAATTATATTTTAAAAGAACATTCGGTTTCAACGTTAAACTGTGGGTCTAAGGTGGGGTGAAAACCTTTCCAATTGCGCTAGGGGACAACGAAAATTATTTGGTGTTTCTTATAAAAATTTTGGCACTGAGTCAGGTTTCAGAATTTTCTAATGTTAAACTGTGGGTCTAAGGTGGGGTGAAAACCTTTCCAATTGCGCTAGTGGACAACGAAAATTATTTGGTGTTTCTTATAAAACTTTTGGCACTGAGTCAGGTTTCAGAATTTTCTAATGTTAAACTGGGTCTAAGGTGGGGTGAAAACCTTTCCAATTGCGCTAGGGGACAACGAAAATTATTTGGTGTTTCTTATAAAACTTTTGGCACTGAGTCAGGTTTCAGAATTTTCTAATGTTAAACTGTGGGTCTAAGGTGGGGTGAAAACCTTTCCAATTGCGCTAGGGGACAATTATTTGGTGTTTCTTATAAAACTTTTGGCACTGAGTCAGGTTTCAGAATTTTCTAATGTTAAACTGTGGGTCTAAGGTGGGGTGAAAACCTTTCCAATTGCGCTAGGGGGCAATTATTTGGTGTTTCTTATAAAACTTTTGACACTGAGTCAGGTTTCAGAATTTTCTAATGTTAAACTGTGGGTCTAAGGTGGGGTGAAAACCTTTCCAATTGCGCTAGGGGACAATTATTTGGTGTTTCTTATAAAACTTTTGGCACTGAGTCAGGTTTCAGAATTTTCTAATGTTAAACTGTGGGTCTAAGGTGGGGTGAAAACCTTTCCAATTCAATATAACGTCGAATAATTCGAACAACTGTTTTTCGAACAATTGTGCTCGAACAATTGTGTTCGAACACAATGGTAAAAGATACAAGCATATCCCGTTATTTGAACAAAACTCTCTCTCTCTCTCTCTCTCTCTCTATCTATATATATATATATATATATATATATATATAATAGTTGTGGGCATATCTAAGAAATGGAGTCGAGAGAGGTTTTGTTCAAGCTGTCTAGGAGAAAGGTCATTATGGTCATTCGAGTTGGGCAGATTCTCGGAATTCCTTTCCTCTAGCGAAATGTGTTTTGGTTAATTTCAACTTTTAATTGAATTGTTTCGTAAATTTTCATATTGTTTCAATTTTTTTCGCATGGGATGAGACTCGTGTGTTTCGTAAATTTTCATCTCGATACAACTTAGATATTATATATATATATATATATATATATATATATATATATATACGGGTTTGGGGAATGACGATCGTCGAATTGTTTCATAAATTTTCATTTCCGTTCGTTTTTCCCCACTGATATTCGAATGTTTATAATGAAAATTGAGTGTGTAAAATTATTTAATTGATAAACAGAATTTAATTGGATTCACGTCAGACCATTACTTCAGTCTTATATAATTATTTTAGGAGAATTTAATAAACATAATATTAAAGGTACATTTTTTTTCTCATTAAAATGTTCAGGGTCACGCGGCCTGTTTTGCTTTTTTTTTTTTTTTTTTTTTTTTTTTTTTCACTACAGATTTGTTTGTGGGTACTTCTTTTATTTATTTCTTGTAGTACTTGTGTTACCTTATTTCTATACAATAATGTCTTGAAGTGCTATTTTTGTACGGATATGGGGAAGGAAATTATAAGCCGTGCTTTTCAGAACATTCGAAAAGTTTAATTAAGTTTAATGAAGTTCAAGTTAATGTTATATTTGATTCTAATCGTTAAACACTATATACATCTATTGTAAAACCCTATATACATCTATACATCTATAGTGAAACACTATATATATATATATATATATATATATATATATATATATATAGCTATTTTTGTACGGATATGGGGAAGGAATTTATACGCCGTGCTTTTCAGAACATGTAGATAGAGTTTAATATCAGCTATTACACAACCAATTCTATACATAAGGCTTCTTTAGCTGAAAGAGTTCAGATATATATATATATATATATATATATATATATCATAAGCTGTTTAAAAGACTGTATATATATAATTATAGTAAACGAAATAAACTAGTTAACCATAAAATTAATTATTTTCTATTATGAAGTTTTCGAATTATGTGTGGTAAACTGTTATTTGTTTCGAAAAGTTTAACTTCAAGTTCAATGAAGTTCAAGTTAATGTTAAATTTGCTTCTAAACGTTAAACTAAAATTAAATGTTATATGAAAAATAAATAATATATATATATATATACCTAACATAAGATGTTTAAAAGAATGTATATAATATATATATAGCATAATAATATATATCTAGCAAGAGCAATCCGATCATTGCAAAAAAACTGGAAAGGTATGCAATTAATAAGGATTGAGTGTGTATTTATTTAATAAACAGAATTTAATTGGAATAACTATCGTCATATTGTGTTACACAATGGATGATTAATATTTCTGGGATACATGTCGCTATCTGGCAACTGAACACATTGCGCTATCTGGCAACTCAGCCAGAATAGAGGCTTATAAAAGACCGAGAAGTTGGTGAAAGACTCATTCAAGCTCGGCTCCCAGCCGAGCAAGGACCTCTGGTCCTTCTCTTTCAGGCCCTTTGGTAAAACCCCTTAGTGGCCTCTTAGGTTAGGAAAACGAAAATAACTTGGGGGAGAACTCCTCTCTCTCCTTCAGGTGTCTCTCTCTCTCTCTCTCCTACAGGCGTCTCTCTCTCCTACAGGCGTCTCTCTCTCCTTCAGGCGTCTCTCTCTCCTTCAGGTGTACCCCTCCCCCCTTGGTTCAGTCAACTGGCTGATTCAGCCAACTGGCTGATTCTGGCTGATTAGGAGCCTATAAAACAACGCCTACTCGGCTGAAGTCTTAATGTGCACTTGGCTCCTGCCAGGTGAACACCTCTCCTCCTTTCTCTCTGGCCCTTTGGGGGAATAGCTTGGGGGAGGCCCCCAAGTTGCATGCCCCTTGCAACCTAGGTTGGCAACAAAGGGCCCTTTGGGGTATTTTATTTTTTTATTGCGACCCCACCCCCCCTTTGCAACAACCCCCACCCCCCTTTGCAACAACCCCACCCATTTGCAACAACCCCACCCCCTTTGCAACGTTACGTCATCACTTGCAACATTCTTGCACTCTCCCCTTTTGCGGCTATACTACTGTCGTCTTCTTCTTTTTCTGTAGGCTTCTCAATTAGTTCCTGTATGACGCAATCGATACTCTGCAGTTTATCATTTAATATTTTTCTAATGTTGTTATTATCTTTACAGTTACTTAATTTTGCAATCACTCTTTTTCTCTTTCGGAACAATGACCTCTTTTGTCTCTCGAACCTGCTTCTCTTTCCCCTTTGTTGTATTTTTGGGACATGTCTTTCCACAATTTCCAGCGTCTTCTCCTCTAAGGTCGTTAGCATCTCTTCCGTTGTCTTGGCCTCGAAGATGGATTTCCAATCTATTATTTCCATGCTGGATGCAACTTTAGGGTGTGTCACTTTTGGACTTTTTTTGAAAAGTTATGGTGCTTACCTCTTATATTGTGACAAATTGACCAAAAACCATGAATAAACAAAAAAAAACAATCGGGTAATATTTAGGGTCCCCGCCCCACATTTGAAAAATAAGCCCCCTATTCACAGAAAAAATGGTGATTTTTGGAGATATTTTTTATCATAGTTTCCTTACTAATCATCGTATTTCAAAAATTTTGCTACCAAAATGTAGAGAATAACGGTATCCTCTTATTGTGAACGCTTTAAAACTATTTTAATTGTATACGGTGCTGATATTTGAGTGGACCTTATGAAATTTTTCCCCCGTTTTCATTTCTATAACATTTATTTACAGTATTTCCAGGTTTTATCTACAAAAAGTATGCAAATATAACCAAATATATAATAAATTTGCTTTTCTTTCAGAATTCTATTATAGCTTTGCTTAATTTCATAGTTTATTAAAATTAGTCAATAGTCATGGCTAACAGTAAGCCAATATTAAGAACAGACCTAAGAAAATATGATTCTTTATTGGGAAAGTTAGTGGAAGACATATGCCCAAGAGAAGGAAGCATGCTTCCAACGAATAGTGAAGTTCTCAGTCACTTTTTCTTCTTGAGAAAGGATCAAATGAAAAGCGACAATGTGTCAAAGGAAGAAAATATTTTGAGAGTATTAGATAAGGTAGAAAAGGTGTGGATTATGGCTGGCATACCATCAAAATCCATTAGAAAGCAGAAAGGACCCAAAAAAATGTTGTGGGATTTGATAAAAGAGCATGAGAAGTTGGGTAAAAATATAAAGAAATGTTATGAAACCCAAAAAACATCTTTTCTGTCTCGTTTAGATAACTTATTTGATATATCAACTGAAAATGTATGTAATGAGATCCAAAATGATACATTGAGAACTATACAACAGAAGAATGAGGATCTTCACTTTTTGGAAGATCAGCGAAGTGCTAGAATATATTCTCTGGGTCCGATCGATAAAGCTTATGTAGCCAAACTGCTCAAAAAGACTGCTAGAATAGAAGGTGAAGAACGAAGAAAATTGAAAGAAAAAGAGCGAAAGGCATTAGAAGAAGAGAGAGACAAACTTGAATCATCTGAAGGCGGGTTAGTGGACTCAAGTAATGGTGAAGATGATTTTACTCCGAGCCCAGGCCCATCAAAACGTCCTAAGTTACTACAGTCAACATTAATATCTAATACACCTGATCGTTTAGGACCATCATTGGGACAACGCTCGACATTTGCATCTGTGGTAGCAGCTGAATGTGGGCTAGATTTAAAAGAGATGTCATTATCGAAAAGTACTTCTGCGCGAGCTGCGAAGAAATCGAGGAAAGCTACTTTCAGGAGGAAAGCAGGATCGATTGGCAATACTTATATCGGGAGAGAATGTTGAGAAACTTCTCTCGATACCCGATATCGGTGTCTCAACTGGATCGACACAAGCTTGTACTGTTTTTAGCACAATCCAAGAATGGAAATTACAGGATAAGGTTTACGGAATGGTATTCGATGTTACTTCATCCAATACTGGCTGGATAAAAGGGGCTTGTAAAGTACTGGAAGACCTCTTTGGAAAAAATTATTATGGCTCGCTTGTCGCCACCATATGGCAGAACGAGTTTTGTCAGCAGTGTATCTAAAGGTATTTGGAAAATCTACTTCACTCGAAAACGAATCTTTCAAGACCTTCAGAGATGTTATATGGGAGAAGCTAGATATTAAGCAACCCTTCAAACAGCTATCTATCAATGACAGACATCTCAAGGACCTGAAAAGGTAATTATTCGTTTTTACACCCAGTCTGATTTTATGATGAGAACAAACTTTTCTGATCAATTTTGAGGTGTTTTTCACGAATCTGTCATCCGTTTCCTGTGCAAATGCGTAGTTTTCGAGATATAGTCATCTCGAAAACTATGCATTTGCACAGGAAATGGATAGCAGTTTCGTACAAAACACCTCAAAATTAACCAGAAAAGTTTGCTCTCATCATTTTCATTTAAACTAACGAAAATATCGCGACTTAACCTAACCAATCATCAAGGGTGTACAGTTGACCTAACCAGGCATTCAGTTGACCTAACCAGGCATTCAGTTGACCTAACCGGGCATTCAACTAACCTAACAGGTTAATATTGGTTATTTCACCTAAATATCTTCTGATCTTTTCGTATTAGGCACTCACTGTCACATTTCGGGCAAGTTAAGGATGAGGGAATAACGCCGTAATTGCTAAAAACATCCAATCCTTTGTCTTCATCTAGGGCACATGACGAATCAAGTTCTCAAAGTCAAAATCACACGAATGGCACGTCATAATTCTATCACAAACACCACTAAACTGAATCCAATTAGAAAAAAAATAGCCAGAACAAAACTCAACCAACTAATTAAGTCGCAGAGTAGCGAAAAAATAGCCCAATCAGGAAAAATATTTTATGAAAAAAATACATTATAGCCAAAACAGGAAATATATTTGATTAAAAAAGGACATTTGAACAAATTTGCACAACATAAGATATATATTTTCTTAGTCAGTTTCGAATGGCAATTTAATATATTGTACTGTTTTAACCGCGCGTGAACGGGTTAAAAGACGAATATTAACCCCTGAAAAAATGCGTCATAGATTTTATGACAGATTTGCTCAAAGATAACCAGAGCCTTCCCATGAATGATTACAAAGAGGTAGCTGAAACAACTATGCTCGTTTTAGGAGAAATTCCTGCCAGAGAAATACACTGGATCAAGCCAGGAGCTCTCCATCACGCCAAATGGATGGCTGTCATATTGTATACGAATAAGATGTTAGCATTTTCAGACCAAACCGAATATGATAATGGTACAATAAAAAAGCTGGAAAGAGTATGCTTGTTTACATCGCTGATCTACTCCAAGTACTGGCTATCAGTCACCAACCCACTTGAGGCTACTGAAAATGACCTCCTCCTATACAACGAATTAGTTCAGTACAAAAAGATTGGTATGGAAGTAGCGGAAGCTGCCCTCAACACTCTAAACGGTCATTACTGGTACCTATCTGAAGAACTTGTAACCCTTTCTCTCTTTGGAGATTTACCTCGTAGTGAAAAGGACAAGGTGGACAAAAAACTTTCCTCTTTCAATCAACCACCAGAATTCAAACAGGGTAAGCCGATATTTCCCATCCTAAAAGAACGAATTAAAATTCAGCAATTAGTTGGTCCAAACTCATGGTTTGTATTCAAAGTCCTTGGGTCAACGGGAGATTGGATAAGGACTCCAGCTGTAACGTGGGATAGCAACAATGATTTTCAACGGATGAAGAGAATACTCTCTTCAACTAAGGTTGTTAATGACACTGCAGAAAGGGGTATCAAACTTTTGCAGGATTTTCATGGCTCATATAGGGATGAAGGTGAATTTCAGGCATTGCTTCAAGTTGTAGAGGAAAACAGGCGTGTTTTCCCAAAGTTTTCCAAACAAGGTCTCTTGAATTTGTAATTTCTTTCCATTTATAATTTCATTTCATTTACAATTTTTCATTATAATTTCAAGAATATCACTTTGTTTCTATTTGATTAAAATTGTTTTGTGTTTGTATTTCAAAATAAAAAAAAAAAAACGATGGGGCTTTGCATGTTTTTTTAGATTAATAAAAATTCAAGTTTACAGTTGTCATTTTTTTTTTTTGCAAAATTTACTAATTTTAATCTACTAAACATGTGCAAAGTTGTTCCCACTTTGAATCTCTAAACCAAAAAAGTGTTGCTCATTTAAGCCCATCTGCTTTTTTGACATATTTTCAAAGCCCATCGCCGCAGAGTTGCATTGAGATGATGCTTTATGGATGGCGGTGACATCCAAAGTATATAAGATAATATTTTATTGCAGTTCAGATCTTCCAAAGATATAAAACAGCAGCATTTTTCTCTTAGAAAATGCATCAAAATGACCAAATAGATATAAAAAATTAATAAATTTAACTAAAAGGTTAATAAAAAACTATTCAGATTGAAGCGCATTATTATTCTCTACATTTTGGTAGCAAAATCTTTGAAATACGATGATTAGTAAGGAAACTATGACCAAAAATATCTCCAAAAATCACAATTTTTTTTTGTGTGAATACGGGGCTTATTTTTCAAATGGGGAGCGGGGACCCTAAATATTACCCGATTGTCTTTTTTTTTGTTTATTCATGGTTTTGGTCAATTTGTCACAATATAAGAGGTAAGCACCATGACTTTTCAAAAAAAGTAAAAAAGTGACACCCTAATGCAACATCTTCCCAGTTTATAGCTTTGGATTGAAAATTAAAAATTTCAAATTTGCTACTTTCTGTTTGTGTTCTTTCCTTTCTTGTTGCTCTTATATTGGTTGTTATTTCAATAATGTTGTGATCTGATATTATAGTTTGGGATATTTCTACATTTTCAATTAGGTTGCTGTTGTTTGTGAACACCAAATCTAGGCAGTTGTTTTTTCTTATGTTTTCTGTTATTTCTTGTGTTAACATAAATTCATCAGCCAGAGTTAGTAGCATTTTTACCTGCTCCTGGTCTTCCCCTGTGCCCCCCTTGTCCTGGTGTACACATATATTTTTTCCTATCCTTTTATATTTCATGAATGGAAAATTAAAATCACCACAGAGAAAAATATTTGGGTTGGAGAGTGTGTATATATATATATATATATATATATATATATATTAACGTAAAGAACGACGCTTGTATAGAAAAACATTCCGCGCAAGATGAGGAGGGAGAACGAACAAATGAAAAAATGAGGTAACCACCGGGAATCTGACCGGCAATCGGAAGATCCCGGGTTCGATTCCCGGGTGGTTACCTCATTTTTTCATTTGTTCGTTCTCCCTCCTCATCTTGCGCGGAATGTTATTCTATACAAGCGTCGTTCTTTACGTTAATTATACTGTGTGTTGTTTGCAGTTGAAATGTATATATGTGCGGCATGCGAAAAGTGCCCCCTCGGGGCATTGGTTTCTGCGCGTATGTAGGAGAATTACGACTTCTGATCGAGTGAGGCCCATGGTGTAGTGGTTATCATATCTGACCAGCAATCGGAAGATCCCGGGTTCGATTCCTGGGTGGTTACCTCATTTTTTCATTTGTTCGTTCTCCCTCCTCATCTTGCGCGGAATGTTCTTCTA
Source organism: Bathynomus jamesi (assembly GCA_023014485.1). NCBI lineage: Eukaryota > Metazoa > Arthropoda > Malacostraca > Isopoda > Cirolanidae > Bathynomus > Bathynomus jamesi. The sequence continues at coordinate 275,389 of JAJOZX010000426.1, read as the reverse complement.
TACAACCGTCGTTCTTTACGTTAATTATACTGTGTGTTGTTTGCAGTTGAAATGTATATATATATATATATATATATATATACCGGGTGTCCGAGAATTATCTGTACAATTTTTGGCTGTTATTAAAAGTTGTCCCATTTTACAGAGAATCTCATTAAGTTTTTTCTGATACCACGTTTTGACAAGTTTTTTAGAAATGTACGCGAGTGACAGACATTGATGATTTAAAAGCAAGAATCACAGCTGCTATTGAGCGAATTGATGTGGATATGCTGCAGCGTACATGGCAACATTTGGAGTATCGATTTGATGTTTTGCGAATCAATAATGGTGCACATATCGAATGTTTGTAACAACGTTACTTTAATAAAAGAAACTTTTGAAAATACTGATTCTAAATAATCTTGTTTAAGAATTTTACGTGTGTTATCAAGAATTTTATTAAAAGATGAAATTGTACAGATAATGTTCGGACACACTGGAATTTCTAAAAAACTTGTCAAAACTTGGTATCAGAAAAAACTTAATGAGATTCTCTGTAAAATAGGACAACACTGGAATTTCTACACTTCATGGTTGACTTTTAATAACAGCCAAAAATTGTACAGATAATTCTCGGACACCCTGTATATATATATATTGACGCTTGGTTAAGTCGTAATATTTTCGTTAGTTTTAAAGTTTTATTGGATTACCTGAAGATCAGGGCCCCCAGCCTTCTTTAGTTAGCTTTATAAGGCTAACTAACGAAACTATCAAGACCTAACCTAACCAATCGTCAAGGGCGTACAGTTGACCTAGCGATTGTTTAGGATAGGTCGTGATATTTTCGTTAGTTAGCCTTATAAGGCTAACTAGAGAAGGCTGGGGGCCCTGATCTTCAGGTGATCCGTTTTATTTGATGGATTCATTTAAAAAGTCTCCTTAAGATCCTAGTGTAGTTTACGTTCCCCATCTTTGACCTAGTGTAGTTTGCGTCCCCTTTTGCGTCAGGGGCGTAAACTACACTTGCTCCGGTGACGTTACCACCCGTTTCAATGACCCTTCGTGGTTGAAAGACGTAAAACCAAGCAAGCAAGCCAGCGCCACAGTGCCACAAATGGGTTAAAAAACGGCCAAAAACCAAAAATAACAAATTTAAGTAAATTCTATTAAAACCATTTCCACGTCAAAATAAAACACTTCTACTTACTGATTTAAGTATTTGAAATTTTATTCTCTTACATTAAGGCAAGAAAAATCTACGAAATAATATACATTGTCTTAAAATATCTTGGAGGGGACAAAATATGTTTGTTCTAACAACTTACTTGAAGTTACTATATCACAAAAAATTGTCTGTAGTTTCATGTTCTGCTTAGTTCTATTGAAAGAATAAACAGTTTAGAACATTTTCATGCATATTTTTTATTGAAAACTAAAAGATAGCATTAATTAAAAAAACTATGGCCATATCATAGATTACAGATTAAATTGTTATCTAGAAAATGTGTAAAATTAGCAAAAAAAAAATGGGGGATTTTGGGGAATGTAATTTTTGTGTTAAACATTAATGCAACCTTTAAGTAAATCAAAGAAACAAAACTTTTTTGCGACTATTTGCGACTTTGCGTGTTAGAACATGTTTTTCATGTATTAACTAACTAAGTCTGCAAGAAGAGTGATGCGTGATTCCCAGTTACACCACTCATAAAGTTAGAGTAGGAGAAATACTGAAGTTGAAATTGCCATGAAATACGAGTTATCTCTAACTATGTTTGATGGAAAGGCTATCAATGCAATTACAGATACTACTTCAACACAGTCATGTAATTTATGTTTAGCAAAACCATCCCAAATGAATGACATTGATTTTCTCTTGAAAAAGAAATAATTAATACTGATGCTGTTGAATATGGTCTCTCAATATTGCATTGCTGGATTAGATTTTTTGAATTTATCTTACATATTGGATATAAATTAGAAACTAAAAAATGGATAGCTAGAACTGAAGAGGAAAAGAAGAGTGTGCAAGCCAGAAAAAAACAGATGAAGTGGGATTTCAGAAAACGACTTCATTTACTGGTGGATCATCCGAAAGCAGGGGCTGGAAACACAAATGATGGAAACACAGCAAGAAGAGCTTTCCAAAATGCAGATATATTTTCCGAAATCACAGGTGTGAACAAGAAAGTAATTTATATGCTCTATTGTATCTTGCAGGTTCTCAGTTGTCAAAACCAAGTTGACATTGCAAAATTTGAATCTTATTGTTGAAAAGCTGCTACGACTATTGTAAATTTATATCCATGGTATAAAATTCCTGCTTCAGTACACAAAGTACTTCTACATGGAGGTTTGGTGATGAAAAATCATCTATCCAATTGGTTCTTATTCAGAAGAATGCCAAGAATGTCTACATAAAGTAATAAGAAATGTTCGTCTCTATCATTCCAGAAAAACATCTCGACTGAATACTATGCAAGATCAAATTCATTATATTTTAGTATCAAGCGATCCAGTCATTAGTACAGTTCGAAAAAAGAATAGAAACCCCAAATTGAGAGAGATGTCAGAAGAGGCACGTTCACTTTTAAAAGAGTGAAATATTAGAGAATTTAAATATTAGTTCTGATGAGGAAGATATGTTCTAAATATGAAGTTTTTGTAATTTTGTTTTCACTATTTACACTTTTTTTCATATCAGTTGGCACACTTATTTTGGGGGAATTAATTTCATAAACTTTAAGAGGTATTACGATGTTTTTTATTTACCCCTTCTGATATAGTGGCAGGTTATCAAATAATGTTTTAAACAATAGATGTGTATAGTGATTAAAATGAAACCATACTTATTTTAGTATGTCATTTGACAAAATCTGCAAAACATAGGCCTAATTAACAATTATCTGTTTAGTATATTTTTAGTAATTTGAGAAACTTAAGAAACTACAGTAGGTCATAACCTATTGATTTGGAATATTATTATTATTTATAGAAAAATCACTCAATATGTCACCATTACATATATACAAAAGGTACTAAACATAATTTTTTATTAAAATAAATCATAATTAAACATTTCAACTACATAAAACTAAGTACAATTGAAAAAAATAATTTTGCCCGTTTTTTAACCCATTTGTGGCACTGTGGCATGCAGCGTGATGTTTAACGAGTGAGGCGCCGATGAAGTAAATTTAGGCTAGCCTAATTGAATTCTTAACAAAGACGATGCCTATTAGTTATATTTACAGTATCTTCGAAAACTGTTTAATTTGTTTTCACGCGCTGAGTTATAGTTATAGTTAATATCATTTCGACACTTAATCGCAAGGATAAATTTAGGCTTACAGAAATCAGACTCGGACTAAGCTACGTCTGAATAATGCCGTCCCTATAGAATGCAGTGAAGCATAACAGGAAGAAAGACTTTCTCACACGTGAGATAAATGGGACTTGCAAATCCAACCATTGCTAGAATAACCACCAAAAGATACGAGTGACCGACTACAATACAACTAAGACCACAACCCCATTCAAGAACAGCAACGTTCCGCTAGTTTAAGTTACGTTATCCAATCGGGTTGGTAAATATTGTGCCTTCTTTAACTCTTTGCAGAACTGTGAATATCAATGAAAATTGAAAGAAAATGAATTTCTCTTAGTTTCAGTTTTTAGTCCAACATCTAAGTGACAAAAGTTTACAAACAGAATTAAAAAAAGAATCATTCATTTTCATTATTTAAAGTTGGTAAACACCATCTCAGAGTATTATATTTTATGCCAGACGGTAATACAAATCGGGCAAAGTGAGATATTTTTCTATCACTCACTACAACATTCATTCTAAAGGAGTGTTCGTGAAGGAACCAAAGCCTACCTAAGTTTAATCGGTTCGCATTAGCATTATAACCTATATCTATATCTATATAATATAATAAGAGAGCTGTCCGTCTGTCCGTCTGTCTGTCTGTCCGTCACACTTTCAGAAATTGTGAGAAAAAATTGAGAAAAAAATTCAGAAATTGTAAAAAAAATTCAGAAATTGTATTACGGGCGGCAGTGTGAAGCTCAAGATTTTCATGACTGTGTTCTTTTCTGTAGTTTAGCAATGGGGGAAGGGTGGGGGTAATGGGGGAGGGGGTTAGCCCCAAGTTGTATGAATGGGGGTGAGGAGGTTTCGGGAGATACCAGATTCAGAAATGTTGACACAATTGTGAAGCTCAAAATTTTCACGGCTGGGTTCTTTTTTTGTAGTTTAGCCTGTCTATCCGTCAGCGAAGCGGCGGGAACTGTACTAGTCTATACTATAATAAGAGAGCTGTCCGTCCGTCTGTCTGTCCGTCCGTCCGTCACACTTTCAGAAATTACGGGCGGCAATGTGAAGCTCAAAATTTTCATGACTGTGTTCTTTTCTATAGTTTTATTGACCAAATAATTGAACCGACAGTAATTGGGAGTTCAATTATTTGGTCAGGGGAGTTTTGGGGGATATCTAATCAGATTCAGAAATCTTGACACAATGTGAAGCTCAAAATTTTCACGGCTGCGTTCTTTTCTGTAGTTTAGCCTGTCTGTTTGTCTGTTTGTGAAATTTATCCCGGGAAGTAATGGTAAAAGGGTGGGGGTAATGGGGAGGGGTTGGGTAATGGGGGACGGGGTTATGCCCGTTAGGGGTTAGGTACCCGGGGGGTACCTAACCTTAACCCGGGCAAAGCCGGGTCAGGTAACCTTGTCTCTATATATATATACTATAATAAGAGAGCTGTCCGTCCGTCTGTCTGTCTGTCTGTCTGTCCGTCCGTCACACTTTCAGAAATTGTGAGAAAAAATTGTGAGAAAAAAATTCAGAAATTGTATTACGGGCGGAAATGTGAAGCTCAAGATTTTCATGACTGTGTTCTTTTCTGTAGTTTAGCAATGGGGGAAGGGTGAGGGTAGGGGGAAGGGTGGGAGTGGGGGAAGGGTTGGGGTGGGCTGAAGGGTGGGGGTGGGCGGAAGGGTGGGGGTGGGGTAATGGGGGATGGGTGTGGTAATGGGGAGGGGTGGGGGTAATGGGGGAGGGGGTTAGCCCCCAAGTTGTATGAATGGGGGTGAGGAGGTTTTGGGAGATACCAGATTCAGAAATGTTGACACAATGTGAAGCTCAAAAAGTTTCACGGCTGGGTTCTTTTTTTGTAGTTTAGCCTGTCTAACCGTCAGCGAAGCGGCGGGAACTGTACTAGTATATTATAATAAGAGAGCTGTCCGTCTGTCTGTCTGTCTGTCCGTCACACTTAGAAATTGTGAGAAAAAATTGAGAAAAAAATTCAGAAATTGTAAAAAAAATTCAGAAATTGTATTACGGGCGGCAATGTGAAGCTCAAGATTTTCATGACTGTGTTCTTTTCTGTAGTTTAGCAATGGGGGAAGGGTGGGGGTGGGGGTAATCGGGAGGGGTGGGGGTAATGGTGGAGGGGGTTAGCCCCCAAGTTGTATGAATGGGGGTGAGGAGGTTTTGGGAGATACCAGATTCAGAAATGTTGACACAATGTGAAGCTCAAAATTTTCACGGCTGGGTTCTTTTTTTGTAGTTTAGCCTGTCTAACCGTCAGCGAAGCGGCGGGAACTGTACTAGTATAAATAATTTCATACAAACGATTTTGAACAGAAACTTTGGATCACCTGAAGATCAGGGCCCCATGTATTCTTGTTTTTTGCTTTGTTTTTGCCCGGTTAGGTCAACTGTACGCCCTTGACAGTTGGTTAGGTTAAGTCGTGATATTTTCGTTAGTTTTAACCAGGGCTGTGGAGCTGGAGCTGGAGCCAGGAGCTGGAGCTTGAAGCAATTTTGGTGAGTGGAGCTGGAGTTGGAGCTGGAGCCAGTTATTTTTGGGAAGCTGGAGCTGGAGCTGGAGCTGATAAAAAATGTGTCAGCTCCGGCTCCAGCCCAATACAAAGAGTTCATATTTAGATACAAACTTTTTTATGCTATTTTTTTTTTATTTTGAATGATTTCTAATTGGACTTAATTTTTTTCAGGAAATGTGTTAATATTAAGTTTCATTCTTCTTTTTTTGAGCCCTTTCATAATGACAACTACTGTAGATCTCAAAGTCAAACAAAGTCCGCATTATTTGAATACTTCACAGTTTCTACAGATGGAAAATATTTCATTTGTCACTGTAAGAAAGAAAATAATGATGAACAATTATGTGAAACTAAAATTAGTTCTTGTACAAGCTATGATACAAAAGTACCAACCCAGACTGGCAAGACATCAAATTTAAAGACATCTACAACGATTTCATCCAAAAATTTTAGAAATTGTTAATAAGAAAGACAGTGAAGCAAGTCAAGCATCCACCTCAACTAAAAGTAAAATTTGTCCTGGGGGACAATTGCAAATGTCACCATTAACAAGTTTCTTTCCTAGTAATAAAGTTACTGTAAATATGACCTCAGATAAATTCAAGAAGTACATCATAGAAATGGTGGTAAAAAATAGTATACCTTTATCTTTTTTCTCAACACCAGCTTTTTTAGGTCTTAATGGAGAAATGGCCAGTAAACTCCAAGTTTCTTTGGATAGAAATAGCATTAGAAAGATTGTGATTGAAGATGCGACACACAAAAAGGAGGAACTTCAAAGAACTCTTAAGGAGCGCTTTGTGTTCCTCAAAATGGATGGATGCACTCGCCATAGAGTTAATTATTTTGCCATTAATGTGAGATATATAGATGACAACAATAAAAAGGTGACTCGGACACTGGCAGTAAGGAATACACATGCACATCACACCAGTGAATATCTTTCTAAGTTAGTCGAAACTGTCTTACAAGATTTTAAAATAAAAAAAGAACAAGTTCTATGTATTGTCACTGACAATGCTTCGAATATGCTAAGCACTATTGAAAAACTAAATAGAGGGACAGTTACTAAGGAAATAATGGAAAATGAAGATGACATTTCTGAAATTGATTCTGCAAATGAAATGATAGTGACAGAACAAGATGATGAACTTCTAGATGATATTGCTGAAGAAGCCACTATGCTATCTCATATTCAACACATGCGCTGTGTTGTGCATATATTGCAGTTAGCGATAAGGGATGGATTAAAAGAACGACATGTAGCAACTATGATCAGTAAGTTCAGACAGGTAGCCACTGCAGCCAGAACACCAAAAATAGACTCCATTGTGAAGAAACATTCAGGTATGGGAGCTATTTTAGATCAAGATACTCGGTGGGGCAGCACCTATTTGATGATTAAGCGTTTGCTTGATCTGAAACCACATCTTGAAGACCTGGCAAATCAAAATGTCTCATTAACTGAAAATGAATGGATGCAATTGACCCAATTAGAAGTTCTGCTTCGTTACCCTTTTGCTGTCACTAAAAAGTTTCAAACAGAAGAATTAACTTCTGGTGAATTCTTGTTGGCATGGAAAGAATTAATATTTCGTCTCAATCAAACAGGAGGACTACTTGCTGAGGGAATTGTTTCGTCGATGAAGAGAAGAGAGGTATTACTATTAGAAAATGCAATTGTATTAGCTGCTGTTTACATAGACCCAATGAACAGAGTTCTATTAAATGAAGATCAAAAAACTAAAGGAAAAGAGGCCCTCTATGACATTGCATTGCGCATGGAAAAGCTGGTATCTGAAAAACCAGACGCCCAGAATGAAGAAGATAGCAGCATTACCAACCAATCATCCTCTTCAAATGATGAGGAAGATTTCACAAAATATTTGGACAGAATAGATAGATCAAATGCAAAACGTCTCAAAGTAGAATTAAAGAATCCTCCACAGATGAAAATAACCAAATTCAAGCAAGAATTCTATGCTGAATTAAAGGAAGTAGAAAAATACAACCGCTCCTCTAAACTGACAGTTTATAAGGAATGTAGCTAGTATTGTATCAGCTCTACCACCCACACAAGTCAGTGTAGAACGCCTCTTTTCAGCACTGAGAATAGTGAAATCTGATTTAAGAGCATCAATGAAGGATGACTTAGCAGAAGCCATTTTATTTCTGAGGACAGGCATGTAATGAAGATGTATAAAAAGTAATAAAAATTATTTTAATTTTTTTAAAAGGCTACATTTTCAAAATAAACATTCTATAATACAAACGAATAAGTTTTTTTTTTTGTCTTTTTGTAAAACATTTTTTTTTGTCATGAAAGGTGTAGGTAATATTATTATTAATAAATGATAAAAAAAAAGCCACAAAGGCATAGCTATAGTCATTAGAATTTAGATTAATAGCTGCAACAGGCTTTGGTCTAAATTTTAAAAAGTAGCCTGATGAATCATGTGATGGTGATGAAATGTTTTGTGTGGCTGCCTGCTATGGCCTATGAGTAGCAAGGTACAATTTCAAGAGATTTATCAATCATTAATATATGGTGAGAGGAGCTGGAGCCGGAGCCGGAGCCGGAGCTGGGCATAAAAAAATGCTGGAGCCGGAGCCGGAGTTGGAGCCAGAAATTTGAAAATGCTGTAGCCGGACCGGAGCCGGAGTTGGAGCCAGAAATTTGAAAATGCTGTAGCCGGACGGGAGCCGGAGCTTAAGATTTTGGTGCAAGCTCCACAGCCCTGGTTTTAACGAAGATATCATTTGGTAATTGAGGCTGGGGCCCCTGATCTTCAGGTGATCCGAAACTTTTAAACCAGTGAGACCTTAATATTTACTTTCAAACTCACGAGCCACTTACATTTTGAATGCAACTTCACAACTTTTTACCAAATGGCTGAAAGTTGGAGTTGAAAATTTGAATGGCTGGTTTTTTTTTGTAAATTTATGGTCTCACTGGCTTTACCGCGATTTCACAAAAGAGTATGAAATTTTGTAAAAGTGTGGTCTGACTAGATATAAGTAGGCTTTGAAGAATCTGTACTGTGACTTACAAGCTTCATAACATTTATTATTACAATAATTTATTGTATCATAAATTAGTGTAATAATGAAACAATTACAAAACAGTTAAAACGAAAGATGAAAGGGGCTGTGGGGGAACAATATCTGAAAGTGTTCGGTTAATATGCAGTAAATGCCATGACCTACATTTCGGTAAAACTTTACAAGACACCCGTATTGCCATGAAACATGCTACAGTAACGAAACATATATCAATTGATAGAGCAGAAAAAATGGTGCAAGCAGCTATGTATCATTGGTTAGGTTAAGTTGTGATATTTTCGTTAGTTTTAACGAAAATATCACGACAACCTAACCAATCATCAAAGGCGTACAGTTGACCTAACCGGGCATTCAGTTAACCTACATTAAATATCTTATTTTCAACAAAATCGGAAACAGTACATGAAACGGAAAAGATCCAAATGGTGTAAGCTATGTATATAGGCCTAGTAACATCTTCATAGTGTCATAACTTTGTTATTTTCTAATATTTTCAAATAATATTTTCAAAATGATACATAGCTGCTTGCACCATTTTTTCTGCTCTGTCGATTGATATATGTTTCGTTACTGTAGCATATTTCATGGCAATGTGGGTGTCTTGTAAAGTTTTACCACATTTCTAACCTCACCTCGCAACGGAGAATTATAAATTATCTTTCAAATATAAGCTCATTCATAGTACTCTATTTGTAGTACTTTCGGTAAATATTAAGTCTTGGGGACACCAGTTTATTGGGCCCCTATTGGACGAAAGTTGGTCACGTGAAAAATAACTAACCAATCTAGAACGACCACCTAACCTAATGCAACTTAACTCAGATGTAAGAGTTGCCCTGATTGGCCCAAAGTATAAAATAGGCGGATCACTGAAATTTGGTGTCAGTAAAGCTTAATATTAACCAAACTTTTATAACCTGTTGTGTGTTCTGAACGTGTGCTTCCTAGTGACCAATAACCATATGAGTATTAAGAACTTAAAAAGTGAACTGCTAAGAAAATAATGATCGAAAAAGTATTTCCCTTACTACCTACGAGATAAGATGACACTAATGAAAAATACAGTAAGTTGTTCCAAATTAGAACTAACGTAAGCTTACCCTAGGTCTACTGGTATGTTACGAGGTAAAATACTGATATTGGTTTGATCTTTTGCGTAAGTAAATTTTTTAAACATATTGATACTTAAAAATACTGATATTTGTTTCTGGGTACGAGTTGTCCAGCGCCTGTTTCCAATGGTGTTACGTAACGCTATTAACCAATGACTATTTTATGAACCCGTGGCCAGTGGATAAACGTTTTTTTTAATTCTGTTTGAAATGCTGACAACCCAAAAAGTCATAATAACACTAATAATACACTTATTTTAATTTACAAAATCTATTGATAGTACAAGACTAAAAGTTGTTACAACAGCATTACCAATTTATAAAATGTGTTCCAAATATTAAGTCACTGTAAATTTTTACCAGGAAATAAGTTAATAAAAATAGGTACGGGGTGTGTAGGGTGGGGGAAGTGTTACGTAACATTTTAGGGAACGTCTGGTCTAGTGTACGAAACGTTACAGGTGGGGGTGGGGGTTTCAAGTTTGAGCGAAAATAGCGTTTTATAATTTTTGAACGTGCCCCCAACTCGTTAAACCAAAGCCCGTGTCATTGTCACAAATTTATTCTTACGTTATTAAAATCGGCACTTCTTCGTAATAGGCCCCGCACTAGAATAACAAAATTTCTTAATTTTAAATTTGTTAACAATTCGTTTTAGAATTTTGAAGTGCCATAAAAATTGAATGCCCAGTAAGGTCAACTGAATGCCCGGTTCGGTCAACTGTACACCCTTGACGATTGGTTAAGTATATCAAAGTTAGTTTTGTATATATATATATATATACATACACACACTCGTGTGTATATACAGGGTGTTTCAGGTCGATCCTAGAAATATGGAAATTGGCGGAACTTGTAGTTTGTATTTGGAACCTGGAACCTATCTTGTAAGCAACAATAATAATAATAAAACAACATATTATACTTCGTCGCTTCTTATAGTCGACCTGAAACATTGAATTACTACCTACTTGCTACAAATTCTGCCAATTTCCATATTTCTAGGGTCGACCTGAAACACCTTGTATATGCTGTAGCTATAGCTATAGCTAACATGCATTTTCGATAAAAGTTGCTTAAAATTAATCGAAACCTACGTGAAAATTATTGAATGCTCGGTTAGGTCAACTGTACGCCCTTGACGATTGGTTAGGTTAAGTCATGATATTTTCGTTAGTTTTAACAGTACTACTACTACTATTGCCCCTAGTTGGGTACGAGTTGACAGTAACCCACTGGAAACGCCCACCCACCCACCTGTAACATTTTTAACACTTGGACATACTCTCCTCCCTTAGCGTTAGGTAATTTTTGAACGGCCCCTGAGACCCTATCAGTTTGAACATCTCTCACGCGAATCGTGACTAGTATAGCCTAATAAGGATTTAATTTTCTACGTAAGCCTAAGCTAAAAGATTTGGACTTCAGTTAAGTGTAGGCTGCCCATACGTACCGTTTTGAACGGGACAGTACCGTTTGTTTTATATTTCCTGGCCGTCCCGTCGTTTTAATAAAAATGTCAATTTTGTCCCGGTTTATGTACTTACTTTTTCATGAATACAGAATATTACATAACCCCGTCCCGTTTTTGTCTCAAGGAAATATGGTCAGCCTAGTTAAGTGTTGAAATTACTGTACAGCAGATTCTGTGAAGCACGTTACTGCATAAGATGTTACTGACAGGTATGGCGCCTCATATGCTATGTTTAAAATGGGTAAATTCATGTAAATCCAGACGAAAGATATTTTGACCCATTGGCTTTGAATGTGGAACTCGTTTTTTTGCCTACTTTTTTTCAATAATCTACAATCCTAGGCTTAAACTAGGGAATAGGGAATACGGTACATTATTTGGGGATAGAGCTCAGTCGTTGAAAGAAATTAACTAGGCCTAGACTTGTATCGGTGCTGGTTAAGTGTGCGGTCTACCTACGATTCAGCGGTCTACCTTTTAATTATAGCTTCTTATCTTGTTTACTAATTGTTTGTTTACATCCCATTGTCAATCGCCCTTGACGATTGGTTAGGTTTAGTCATGATATTTTCGTTAGTTTTAACGAAAATATCATGATTAAACCTAACCAATCGTAGGTAGACCGCACACTTAACCAGCACCCTTGTATCATAATCTGTTTAGCCTACTTAATGCTAAGTTATTGGCTTACCTGAATTACAGTTAAATAGTTACTATACGTAACTAAGCCTTAAGGATATCCAATCCCGTTGTTTGTGGTTAAATTAACTTAGGCTAAGTGGCTTATTTCAGCTTTAAACAAAAGCAGGAAATACAGTACTTGTACTTAGGCTACGTGCGTAAGCCCTTATTTTTAAGCTTATGAAATATTCAAAAGACAGAATGATATAAAGATAAAAGTCGTATGTTTAGATTTAGGTGTATTTTTAACGCAATAGAACGTACCCAGTCTCGTTAAGTTTAGAAATTTAGGCCTATGTTTAGGTGACCCACTCGTATGCCTGTTGTTTTTGTCATTCTGCTACTTAAACACATTTTGCAATAGGCTAGTTCTTAGATATGATAAATAGGCTTCGGATTTTTGCATATTGTATATTTGCATGCAGAAGTGCATAATTTACAGAGTTTTTTAAAGTGCATATTTAGGTCTATTTGGTAAAAGTTTACAATAAAAATGATTAATAAATAATAATAATAATAAAATTTATGGTGCTACTGTAGTATGCGGTCTACCGACGATTGGTTAGGTTTAATCATGATATTTTCGTTAAAACTAACGAAAATATCATGACTAAACCTAACCAATCGTCAAGGGCGATTGACAATGGGATGTAAACAAACAATTAGTAAACAAGATAAGAAGCTATAATTAAAAGGTAGACCGCCGAATCGTAGGTAGACCGCATACTACAGTAGCACCAAATTTAATGCATATTGTAGTTATAAAGTGTAATTAAATTTATTTGTAGTCAAGAACCTAATTGCAGTTCTAAAATGTCCTATTTTTGTTGTAAATTGAGTAATGGATTTGTTATTTTAGTTTTATTATGCATGTTTGTTTGTTTGGTAAATACAATTTTGTTTCATATATTCAATAAACTGTAAATCTGGTGCTTCATTATTTGAAAATCCTAATTTAGACTAGGAACGTTCAAATTTATAGTGCATATTTAGCAGATTTTTAGTGCATAGAAATCCGAAGCCTAATTATATATATATATATATATATAATAGAAAACAACAATAACCTAGGTTGATTTTAATACGAAGACTGAAGTAAACCATGCAGCCCCAACGAGGGTTCGTACTCTTGTCACAAGTCAACGCCCGGAGTCCGACATCTTACCACTAAGCCATCGGATGAGGAAACCAAAAACCTTTACTTTCAAGTTTAGTTTTAGTCTTTGTAGTAAAATCAACGTCGATTATTGTGGTTTCCATCATACAAATTCAGTGAAGGATCAACTAGTGCATTTCCTTCAAAAGCTCAGAAAAATAATGAGTTCCACTTGAAAGCTAAACTTGAAAGGAAATTATTTGGTTTCTCCTGGATGGCTTAGTCATAAGATATCGGACTCAGGCGTTCACTCGCGACGCGAGTACAAACCCTCCTTAGGGGGCTTATAATATATATATATATATATTATATATATATATATATATATATATATAATATATAATATTAGTGTATGATTTCGTCCCTGATATTCAGGTTTATTCGTAATTGTGTAGGCTATGTTTATCGTAATATTAAATGCCTACCTTTAACCTCTTAACGCCTGAAGTTTTTGTAGGGTTTTTGTATGGGAAACGGTACAAATTCGACCCAGTGGTCCGAAAGTGGTTAGCTTAATACGCTCTACTTCTTGGTTTCTATCAAATTTTATGTACGAACATTTGTCAGACAACACCACTTCCCTTTAGATCAGCAAACTTAAATGTCGTTGAGTCTGTCGAGTGGTTGGAAGGGTAACCATTCTCTTGATTTCAGGTGATGCAGCGATTTGATTCGAATTCCACGTAAAGCTGTCGGTCCTCGTCGCATGAAGTTTGCCGTTGAGAAATATCGAATGATTTTTTAAACAACTGACACTTTAAAAGATTTGTAATTTTTTTATTAACTGGAATAAAAGCATGAAATTTTTACTGTACCTTTACACATGGGGAATTAGTCCCCTAGTACAAAACATGCTTTGTGATTTCTTAGCTCATTAACTCTCTGTATATGAACAACAAAATTTTGCAGTGCTCTGGACAGAGTATCTGTTGAAATCTGAGAAATTTCTTGTCCAGTTAATGATTTGAATTCGTCTATTGTGTATGGATTCTGTTTAAACACACTATCTTTTAAATAACCTCACAGATAAAAGTCACAGGGATTTGGATCTGGTGATGTTGATGGCCATGATATTCCTTTATCATAAACTGCAGGAAATCTGTTGGACAGGACTCTTCTGTCGAAAGTATTGTGAGCTACATCACACAGAGCATGTTTTACACTAAGGGACTAATTCTCCATGTGTTGAGAAGGTACAGTAAAAATTTCATGTTTTTATTTCAGTTAATAAAAAAATACCAACCTTTTGAAGTGTCAGATGTTTAAAAAATCAACCGAGATATATACGGTATACATGTGCCACAATGACTATCATTATATTCTGAAAATTAATTTTTATATATACATGTCCACGGCCGTTTCCTGCTACTAGGGGGCCTCTAGACAGGCTCCCAGGTCATAGCTCAGTGGGCAAGAATAGGAATATAGCTGAAGTTATTATTATTGTTAATATTATTATTATTGTTAATATTATTGTCCTATTAATTAAAGTTTTTGTATGAGACAAATGTGATAAAACGGAGACAAACGAAACATTTTGGTCGTTATGTGTAAATAACTATTGTATGATTTCGCCCAGAAAAAATCTAGGAGGCAAAAATTTTGAAGATACAAACTGTTCTGTATAACTGTTAGCTATTACACGATTGTATAGTAGAGTTAGTAATTGTTTGGTAGTTGATAATTGCATTATTTTTTTTATACATAGTTCTGTGTCATTTATTCTAAATAATGTGTAAGCTAATTTTCAGGAATTTCATGAGTATTTTTTCTGCTTGTCTTCTGAAAGTACATATTTGTTGTTTTGGACATAAATGTTTCATTAAAGTTGTTTCATAATTGTTTTTTATTAACACAGCCATTTCATGTATGTGTGTGCTGAGGTGATGTAGTAAGGCGTGAGTTGGTGGATGGAGGGGTGGGGCCTCAAATGGGTATACTGCTTAGGGCCCCCTAATGGCTAGAAACGGCCCTGTACATGTCATTACAAAGATTTTTTAAGTTTTGGGATATTTTAGCCCTCCTCTAGCTCTGTATTTTTCAACCAGGGTGCCGCAGGGAAGCCACAAAATTTCATGGAAATGACGCACAGTTGAAAATTGAGACGTTAGTGAATATATGGGAATTTCAAATGAAGCAAAACATTCCCGATTTATGTCCATACGGAAAATATATAGGCCCAGTTTGAAGGCAAGTGGTGTTGGGGGGCGGAGGGGTAGGGGGACAACTGGATGTTGAATAGTGGGAGACGCAAATCATTCGGGGTACTACGAAAGTGGTGGTGTGCAGTGGTATGCCTTGAGTCAGGAAAGGTTGGGAACCGCTGGTCTAACTTGTAAAGCCCATAAGGACCAAACTTTGGTTCTTATGTTTCTACCACGAAACGAGGTTTCCAACAAAATGACACTAGTCTCTAGCACGTCCCGGACAGGGACCTGACTACTATCTACATTTCAACCCAGTTGATGCAGTTGCTTGAACTCGATGGCTACTTAAAAGAATGACAAGTCAAAAGATGTCAATACATATATTGGCATTCGCAACACTTTTAACTGTCTCTAACATGAATTGATAAAGTTGTCCCATCGCGGATAAGTTTACAGCTGTTTACGAAGCAACATCTGCGACTCACCAATCCTAAGTCGTTTAGAAATATATTAACAAATGATCAGTCTCCTCATGGAGTTTCATGATTCTTAAAGTATTTTACAGCGTCCGTGAGCAAATATTTTTCACAGAAGTTAGTCTGGTACACAATTACAAATATTTTATCATTCTGTGAAACTTATAAAGTCATACGTTCACGCGAGGTTTGTGAACTCTTGAAGCAAGATTTTTTTCGTATAAATATAATATAAAATGAACGGACACGAGTAAAATTTTTTTTTTCAAATTTTAACTATATACTAGTTAAATGATGAGCTTTTTTTTTATTTTAAAATATTTTATTTATGATTTCATTTTATGTTGGCAGAAACGTATATGCATTTAAATTTCCTTTAAAACGATACGATAGCAGAAATTCGTCTCGCTGCACGTAAAGGATTGTCTTTAAATTGTCTATGCGATTGTACAGCAGAATTTGGCATCCCTTTAATATGTAAATAATACTGTATGCATTACAGTTTCAAAGGGGCAGCGCTTCGTTGTGGCCATTTTGCAACACCTCTTCCCGTTAGATCAGCGAGGTTAAGCGACATCGGGTTTGTTCAGTAGTTAGATGAGGGACCTACCTTCGCGATCAGATGATGTAGCGACCCGTAGATGGGTCGTATCCCGAGTAAAGCTGTAGGTTTCCCTTCCACCCAGTCCCATGACCTTTAACGTTACGAAGGAGGTTAAAAAACCACCCCAAATATTTATCATCGCTGAAAGGTGCATTTATATTGTTATCGAACTACTTCAAGGATTTTTTTTTGGGGTGGGAATGGGGAAAAACAAAAATGTACAGTACACTTCAGTAATAATGATTAGTGAGGAAGGCCAGTAACTAGCACAATGCTATTACCAGCATCATCAGGAATCGAATCCCCCTGACCTCAGTGTCTTCACTTTTCAGTAAAGGGTGTTACCAACTAAGCCACTGGCACTGGTATATACTTCAATACTTTCCAGGCTGTAACGAAGATAGATATACACAGTATATTAGTACTCACTCAGTTATCCGTGATTGAGGGACAGTCCATGATCACGGATAACCCGTTTTCACGGTTAACTGAACTTAACTCGGTGTACCCCGTCGGTTGGTGGGTGGTGCTGCCTGCCAGCCAACACTGACTGGCTTCCCACCTCGCGTGCCACCACAGTATAATGTACAACTAAGTAGTTTGTACTCACCACAAGATGTGAAAATACGCGAAGCCACAAACGCACATGCATACTCTATCAAGCACGGAGAGACACGGACTGAAGTGCGTTGTGGTGAACTGACGGGAGGCGAGCTTCGGATCACGGTTAACTCAATCATGATCACGGATAAGTGCACAATGAGTAAATTAGTAAGTCACGGTTAAGTGAATCACGGGTTACTGCGTGGATAGTCATATATATATGTTTAAAAAATTATGTAAAATATATACAATCTCGAAGCCTGTGTGCTAAAGCGAATATGACCATAAGGAACTTTCGATTCTGTTCAATTGAAGCTAAAGACACTCTTTCGTACTTTCTGCAGTAATATATACGGACACTCGGACAGCAACTCTGGGTGAATTATAAAAAAGGTTCTGGCAGAACCCTAAATTTGCTGTACAACAGGTCTTAGACTCTTGCATAAATTACCCCCGAGATGCTCAGCTTCGCAAATGTTTGCTACCCGCAATGTCCCGAGCTTCCTGGAGGTAACAAGACGTGCTCAATACAGTCAGTAGTATGGACGCAAAATGGACGAGTGCAGAGATGTTGCAGAGATAATGATCAATGTTGCAAAGGGGGGAGGGGTGGTATGCCATGAAGGGGGGAGAGGGGAGGGAGATTCGGGGGAGAAGGGAGGATGACCTCCCCCCAAAGGGGTTGCCTTAACTTAAGAGAGGAAGAGAAAGGAGAGGAGGAGGAGGTCTTCCCCCCCAAAGGGAAACCTAACCTAAGTCTTAACCGAAGAAGGAAGGATAGTTCTTTACTCCACCGAAGTTCGCATCATTCTGGCCGCTCCAAAGCCAAGCGAGTCTTATATAGAGGAAGGTTGAGTTGCCAGATACCATTTTTTATTTTAAATGTTCAGGTATACATTATTAGGGTGAGTTGCTAGATACTACAATTTATTTTAATTCGTTACCAAAGCAAACTAACTTTCTCCTTTAAGAGAAATAAAAACAATATTACAATAAAAGAAATACATTTAAACCAAAATAAATAGATAGAGTTTAAATACACACACTTTATCTTCTACAGTTGTCAAATAATGTTTTTAAAAGCAAACGAACTTTCTCCTTAAAGAGAATTAATTATTAAAACCAATATTAACAATATAAGAATTCACTAGACAATGGGCTTAGCAAAAGAAATCGTTCCATTAACATATTCTCTAAGATTAATATTCAGTTTTCCTTCATTAAAACCTTAGAATGTATACTCTGTCTATTAATTTTGTAATTCCTTATACACACACACACACACACACACAAGATGTCTTTACAATTTTTTTCGTTCATTTTATTATTTCTTTCGATTTGAGAAATCTATATACACACACGCAGTTATATTAAATAATAAATAAATTGGAAAAAGCACATTCACCTTGTTCTAAATACTTTTGACGATCCCCTAAAGGTCTATTTACTTTTGTCACTCCTCTATATATAAACCTTTTCATTTCATTTCATTTTCATGTCATTTCAGTTCATTTCACTCATTCCTCCGAAATCGTCTCTGTAAAAAAATTCTGAGCAGGTGTTTCACGCTAACCGCAAAACTGACCACAAAGTTCCATTTGACCTACTTCCGTACTTTCTCTCGACAAAACCTTCGCTTGAGTCCAAATGTTAAATCTGACATTCTTATTACTACTAAAGTTAAAAACATGATTTTATATTTGAGAGAGAGAGAGGACCACACACACACACTATATATATATATATATATATATATATATATATATATATATGGTGGTCTTCGCCCCGATCTCTCAACAGCATCTGCCAGCTAATCCACTAGGATACCTAGGGTGCCCATTTATCAACCAACCCAAACAGACATTCATGAACTAAATACAAATTAATCACACAGCCACGCGAGAATTGGTAAGTCAAACTGAATACATTAATCCGGGCGGGGAGAAATTACAATGTCATCGACCGATCTCAACAGCACCCGCCGGCTAATCCACTAGGATACCTAGGGTACCCATTTATCAACCAACCCAAGCAGACATTCATTTTCATGAGTTATTTATTCACACATCTACGCGAGAAGTAAAAATCCACAAGTCAGGAATCTTGGGAGAGCTGAGTTTAGTATGGGTGCAAAACATTGTAATGCACAATAATCTTCTAGATTTGATATTTGTGTCATAGGATATTACTGTGCTGTTAATGTCAGAGTAATGAAGAGTAGCGGCGCTAATTTTGTTTCCTGCGGTACTGAGCTGTGCCACTCTGATGAATATATTCCTATAACGAACTAACGAACTGCATCCGAAAAAATGAGGCTCAATTTAGTATGGCCGCAATGAATATATTCCTATAACAACTTAAATCCAAAAAATTGAAACTCAAATAGTAGGGCCGCAAAATAATAAAATATTGTTGGGAAGGTTATTGCATAAAGGGGAAGGTTGAGGAAAACCAAGTATGGATGCAAATATTGCCGTGGTTTGGTAGAGACAACAAGGGGTAATATGAGCATTAAATCTACGGAGAGAATACAAAGACACCGTCAGTCGTCCAAAGCATGGACCCATAATATAGGTGTTACGATTGGTACACAAACTTATCATAGCCCCGCCCAGTTACAGTAACAACCAATCATTACGAACCGCTCTTAATCTTTTGGGCCGGAGCTTGGGGATCGTGCATATAAAAGGAAATATTTTCAGCTGGGAGTAACAGTAGTTATTTTCACCAGTGAATAAACATTTCCTCTGCCAGTGAGTAAACATTCCCTCCGCCATGAATCAAGAAATTTATAGCTTTCCGGATTTATACCAAGATGGTGACATTGTAGCATTGTCTACAATTAATCTTTTTAACGCGATTGACCGGGATGGATTATTTCCAACGCAAACCGTTGATGATATTTGCATTGACGCTCTTTACGATCCGACGCAAGGGACTACCATAGAAATGTAAGTGTCTATAACTTTATTTTTTGGAGTCAATTAGTCATAAACTGCCAGAAAGAGGATTATTTCATATATATGGAGGGATGTAGTATCTCGTCAAATACTTCATTTAGGTAATCGCAATTGTAGATTAGTCTACAGTTATATCCTGTTTTGATTCAATGAATTTTTTTATAGCAGTCTTTTGCATGTTTTTTTATAAATGTTATTCGGAATTACCTCTTAAATGAACTCTGAGCTATTCAAAGATATCTTCACATTGTAATATCTTACCATATGTATACTCTGTATATGTTTTTGTTAAAAAAGATTCAGTATAAACATTATTCTTCCTCCTTTAAGGTCCGATGAGAATTTGTCACGTGTTATACAATCTTTTGAAGAACCCCGTGTCATGGACCTGAATACGGAGGATTTACCTAGCAGTCAGCCCAATGAATGTCACATCATTAACGAAATAATGTAAGTGTTTTTTTTTGTATGATCTTTTTTGGGGAAAGAAGACAATGTATTTTCATCAATTAAATGAAAGAAATCATGTTTTTAGTACACTAACCATCTTAAACTACAGAATATACAAACTAACGTTACAAATATATACACGAACAAAACATCATACTATACAACGAGTACGCACAATTGGAAAACGGCTTTTTATCTATCTGCATACCATTTCATCGTTTCGTTGAGTGTAACATGGGTCGAATAATTTTTAAAAATTTATAAATTCTTTATCACGTGACATATGCATGAGAAATGAAATTCAGTACATTCCACAAGTATTACTAAAATATCCTTGTAATCGGAATGGGTTCCATACAACTTTGGGGATATGTAACTGATCGAGAAATTTTACAATAGCAGGGTCACTCCAGGGTTGAGTACCGAGTGAATCAAAATAGTACAGGCGGTGCCTATTTTTAAAATAGATTGCAAACCAATGAATCCCTTCATTACCAATGACATCTGTGTTCACAATAAGACTACCGCATTCTCGCGTAGTTGGCAAATTCAATGTTTCATTCTTCGCAAACACCGATAAATTTGGAACGTGTGATTCGTTCACTATTCATTACTCTCTGAAGTGTATTAGCATCCATTTTAAAAGTCAGTGATAACGCCCCTAAATCTATCTACTTCTATTAGGGCTTGCGACTCGAGGTATACTAGTACACTAATAGGCGCGTCTATAGGCTTGGTGAATTCCAACCTCACTGAGATGTTTCCGCTCTGTTGTGGACTTAAATGCGTATTTACGCTAGCAGATAAGTCAGGTGTAATGTCAAACGGATAAAGGTTAAATTGATCAATGAATTCTTTCTGCGTTACCCCATTACCGAGCTCATCACAATCACCTGCAATATGGGCCAGATTACTATAGGCTCTCGCGCAAAGCGGTAACACAGCGTCTGATGAATAGTCCGTATCCAATGTTCCGCCCAACGCAATGCCATTAACGTATAGTTATATTTTTAAGTCCGAAATTCTCGAATTTAAAGGCACTCTTTTTATATTTTCCATTCACCGAAGCATGGTTCTGCATTCCGATTAATATCCTTTTAGGAAGATTTCCCAGGGCGATGTTTTCTATCTGTTTCGATGCCAACCCTGCAGGCACCGTATATAGTTTGATTTGTACTCTGTTAATAGGGTATTTCACTGTAGCGTTTAGTAAATTTTTCTCAATTTCTAGTTGTTTTGGTGAACTTAATTTCACTCGCCGTACGCGGAGGTATGTCTCCATAATGTGAACCACAACGGGTTTTGCTCCCTCTTCTTGATCAGCATCCAGATTTAAGCAGATCTCAGGACTCGTGCGGGTGAGCTTTATTTTCATATCCACCCCATTCACAAGCAACTTCTCCTGGAATGTGAAATCTGTATGCAGACGACCAAAACACTCGTATATCTTTTTAGAATTTTTAAATTTGTCCTTTATACTACTTTCGTCTTTAGTTTGATAATATCCCTCGGCACTTAAAAAGGTAGCCTTCGCTTCTTTGGAAAAGTTGAGGACATTTTCCAGAGAGGCTCGTAGGTGATAGTACCCCGTGCCTGCCGATATGTTGACCTGATTTAAATATACGTCACACTGGTTGAATATGGAGTGCAGAAAGTTTGTTTCAGGGTATACAGCATATTTGTCATCGCAGTCCATTCCATCAGAATGGGCTATACGTAGCTTAGCGTACATGTGCACACAGCTTGGATCAAAAAGTAAGGACGAGCTGGGTATCACGAATTCTATAGGAGCACTAGGGGAACTAATTGTGTTTAAGGGGTTAATTGTAATAGTCACTGTGTTCAATAGAAACGAGTTGGGGGGGGCATCTCAAAGAGGGATAGCTCCGATTTACAGCATTGTGAACTACACGGGTGGATGAAGTGTGCCATGACGAGTTAGAAATAGTGCCTCCTCTCTCGACAAGTAGTAAACAAACTATGATTCATGAGATCAATGTCCTTAGCTTATATCAGTCAAAAAAATGATCAACCATAGGTTTCATTCGCTTAAAACATTTCTTTTTTGATATCCTTTTACGTTTAATGCCACGTGCTGGTGCTAATCCCTTCTTCCGGTCAGCCCTCTTCCCACCACCACGCATTTTTCTCTTTGCATCTTTGATGATTTCGTCCCGTGTACGTTTTAAATGTTTTTTTAGAGCTTCTTTAGGTTTAGTCCCAGCCAATATGTCTTCTGCAGTGTTAAGACCTGATTGTAGCGCTTTCCTTCCGAGGTATCTGGCACCTCTCTTCAGCAAAGGAACAGCCGTACGTAGTATGGTTGAAAAAATGGACCCAAGTCCACTACCACGCTGGTATCTCACCCCTCGATAGACGGTGAAAGGCTTTCTGTCCATTATAACTCAGTGCGTCGAAAGTGCAGCTTCACTGTTAAGCTCCCGTCACCGAATGGGAAATTTTTACCCTCAATCGTTCTTATATATATTGAGATATTGGTTATTAGATTAGTTGCGACATTCACATAATGGGGTCTGTCATATGTAATACTCAAACTCCTTCCTCTATGGTTGGGAATGTGAGCTATGCGCAGCAGGCGTGCCTGGGTATCCCCAACAAACTGGTGCTCCACTATATTGCTGTAAATATAGCACATGTCTGGGGGCTGAGAGCTTTCATCCAATTTCTCCATCTTCAATTGATACACTAAGCTGGACAAGTCATGCTGTGCCTCGTGAAAGGTGTCTCTTTGGAAGGCTGATCGATATCGCCCCTCGGTTATAATTTTGAACACTTCCGTCTTTAATATTTCTGTTAACCTTTGATTTTAGGATTAGAGTATGTGCAGGGTTTCCTTTGTTTACGATTTCGTATAATAAATCATTCGTAAGATTTGAGTTTTTAAACTTACGTTTAAGTCTCTCACAACATCCTCAGCCGAACCATAACGGCCCGGCCTTAGTGTTACTTCTGTACTGTAAAACCGTGCAACCTTAGTCCGGGCGATACGTATAGTTTCATCCTGAGTTAACCCGGCTTTTGCACACTCACGACAGTCTCTAAGAATCGTAAAAACGGTATCTTTATAATCCATATTTAAAAAGAGGGTGTCCAGCTGAATTTCACATATCCCCACCTCATACAAATCACGACCCAATTCAATGGGTCCATGGAGCTCTGTTACAAAGTTGCCTAGTGTGTTGTTAGGTGTACAGACAGGGACGAGGAGGACGGGAGTGTGACGTAGAAATGGTTAGGAGCCATGTTGCATACTATTTAAGCTTCATTATTGCAGCAGCTTTTATATGTGTTGAAGCTTTCTGGGTACCCTAGCCATTTCACCAGGTACATTTTTCTCTTTCCTGAACCTTTGTTTCCTAAAATTTTCTTAATTTTAAACACATTTTTTCCTAAATTAAATGCCACTTTCTGCAACTCCTCGCGGTAAAAGCCTCCTGAGATTTCTTCCCCATTCAAATCTTCAACGTAATACATCATTATCTCACCTTTAGGTCTTATAGCCCTAACTTTAAAAATCTCATGTGTCCATCCTTGCTCAAAACCCTTTGCGAATTTATTTCCCGAACGCGACAGCCTTACATAACACTGGTATGCATCAATTTTGCTGTCAAGGGTTTTGTAAGTGATTCTTATAGAGTTTTTCCTGCTGATTTCGAATCTGCAATCCGTTTTTCTCAATCAGCTCAGGTTATCCGGCTATGGCCTCATAAGTTAAATAGAATTTTTCGTGATTTTGTCAAAGCGGAATTGGAACAGTAACATCTATCATCACTTGTTTCACTTGTATAATATCTTTTTTTACTTTTCAGGCATATAGATAAAATATTTCATAATGAATAGAGCGTGTAAAAATGATCCCAATAGATTCTGCTACATATGTGGGACGGTTACCATGCCAAATAACCAGTCCCAAATCACTAAATTTGTGAAGACAATGTATAGAGCATACTTTGGAATTAAGCTAGGGGACCAGGACAAAAATTTCGCCCCTCATATGTGCTGCAAGACGTGCATTGAAAATTTGAGAAGATGGAGCAAAGGCAGAGCGAAATCTTTGCCTTTTGGAATTCCCATGATTTGGAGAGAAGGAAAGGATCACGTGACAGATTGCTATTTCTGCATGACAAACCTCCAAGGTGGGCTTATAAATTTATTTTTCTTAAATATTTTGAAATCCTCGTATGAAACTTGACATAATATTCACCATAATGTAATATTCACCATATATAGCATAATATTCACCATAATGGTAATCATACATTTACATATACATATTGTTATAGAAAATACATTTACACACATATTGTTATACAAGTTACATTTACATATACAATGATTGTATATTTTCTTTCTTTTTCATTCATATTGTCCCCGAAGGGACAATATGAATGAAAAAGAAAGAAAATATACAGACTCCATCGACCTATTTCATATCTTACAGACCGCAGCCTTCCCTCACGAGCCGCCACTGTCTGAATGCTTCTTCTATTTCATATGCAAGTTTTATATCCATGTTTCTGTGTTTCTATTTTCAGGAGTTAACAAGAAGAATAAACACATTGTTGTATACCCTGACATTCCTTCTGCTATGAGACCTGTACCCCATGGTCCTGGAATTCCAATACCCGACTCACCTCAAACCCTGGACTTCGATGATTCTGATGATGAATCAATGACCAATGCCAATGACCAGTCCAGTCGTATATACACCTCAAAATACCGCTTCAAATGAGCCGAGGCCTCTCAACCAGGCCAAACTTAATGATCTTACCAGGGATTTAGGACTTTCCAAATTAGCTGCCGAGATCTTGGGCTCACGACTTCGAGAAGACAACTTGCTGGCTCCGGGAACAACATTCTCCTGGTAATGGAAGAGAGGTACCAGGGAAACTGGGATATCAATATGCTGGCGGACTATTGCTGGTGTTTGAAGCGAGACGTGCCCGAAGAAAAACACAGACGGAAAGCCAAAAAAACTTCATTCCTTCCTCAATAAACTTTTTTCCATATTCATTGTATGAATAAAAGTATTTATTCACACAATGTTTTCATTTTTCACGAGTGTTCTTATAATATTACTCGTATCTACAGTGTTTAAGCTAAAAAAATCAATAAATTTGGGGATAAAATTGGACTTATAATAAATGGCCAATAGAGAAAAAACCTGACCTGATTGAGGAAAACCAATGTCATTTTCGAATTCAGCATGGTCGAATTATATAATATGAGTTGAAAAAACCCTCACAGCAGACAAAAAAAATTCATATGCATACCAGTGTAATCATTGATTTTGAAACGCGCAGAGTGTGGTGGTGGTGTTCCATCTCTTCTCACCTCTGGGTACGTACCTCTTTCTAAAACTTCGTTAGGTGTTGTCCCAATCGTGCGATGGTGTGAGCGGTTGTAGAATGAGGCCACTGATTCCAGAATGTCTAGAAATCTGTGTGTGTTTTTATGTGTAAAATAGCGGTGCATCCGTTCCTTTATGGTACGTTGAACTCTTTCAGCTAAAGAAGCCTCATGTATAGAATTGGTAGTGTAATAGCTGATATTAAACTCTGTCAACGTGTTCTGAAAAGCACAACCTATAAATTCCTTCCCCATATCCGTACAAAAATAGCCAGGAACCCTGTTTTCTTTTAACATCAGCGTTTTGGTGGCTTTAGCAACTGTTTCAGGTGATTTATTTTTCAGAAGAATTAGCCACCGATATCTAAAGGATACATCTATTATGAATAGAATGTAGCGGTAACCATCGTTATACACAGAATATCTTTGCATATCTGTTAAATCTGCTTGCCATATAGAATCAATCGAGGCAGCTGTTGTCTTGGCTGTTTTAAACCTTTTTCTCACAGGCTTATGAAGTGTATAAGCGTCCTGCTCCCGCAAAAATCTCTCAACATCTTTTTTCCCTACTTCGTAAACACTTCTGTACAATCTATCTACGCCTCCGTAGGAGGCTGGGTTAGAAATGTCATAATAACGTCTTCTTAATATGTTAGCCATTTGCGTATTTTAGAGGCACGTGGGTAGGGTTGACCGTTGTTTAACCTCTTCTTTCTCCTCTTCAAAGATGTTACCGCCGGGGGTGATGGCGTCTTCAATTGTGTCACGTGCGTCGCATGTTCCAGGTCTTTTAACCTGTTCAGATTTCCTATCAATGTTTTGGGGACATTTATTTGTTGTAGTCTTGCTTTAATATGCTTCCATCCTGATGGTGAGGGCCTATCCCACTTTCTCACCAGATCATGGACAATGTCTACGATATTCGATCCCTGTACCTTTGATCCTTCCACAATGATCTCGCCTGTATCGGTCCATTGTATGGCTGGGTCCTCATTCAATAGATTATAAAGACTTAAACCTTTATTCCTCAATGTATGTGGGAGGGTGCTTTTTAATACATGCTCGATGTTCTGTGTGGCTGACCCCTTAATCTTTGGTTGGTCAGCTGTATCGTCGGGTACAGGTCCTATGTCACCATGTCCATCGTTCCCTGTGCTGTGCCTAATAACCACGGGAATCTCTGTCGGGTTCTTATAATTTTCGTACTCGTGAAGAAATTTCTGCAGAGCTTCTTGGTATAAGATTCTTTTCTCATCAGGTGTTTTTTCACTGTTTAATAGGGCTAGCAATTCGCTTTCCATTCTTTTAAGTCTGCTTTTACGGGGATCTAGATCCGTGTCTGGATTCCTTTGCAGTGAAGCGTACACCTCGTGTGGAATCACTACCACTTTCTTCATTATATTAATCTAGTCAGTAAAGGACCCAAAACTGAAAATAAGATGGGGAGGAATGACCCTCCTGTTTGTACAATAATTCGTTTTTTCTTCCCTACAGTTTGACTTTTACGAGCGAGTGCACGTATTATGTTCTTGTAACGGCGTAGGCGAGCCTTCTGAGGTGGTTTCATTGATACATTGCAATTTATAACGTTAAGACAGATTTCACAGATGCATTTTAAAAAGTCGGAGTCGATATTTTTAATAAACATCTGTTGCATTGCCCGGGGCAGTCGATGATAGATTTTTATTAATTCACTGTATTTCTTTAGCCTCTTTGTCATTCTGGAATATACACCGTTTCAGGCTCGTTTGGAAATATATTCGTTCTTAGAAGCACCCTAAACGTGTTTCGCGGATGAAGGTCGCAAAGCAAATATCCGTAACGCGTACTTGTAGCTTCTTTATAAACTTCCAAAAACTCCTTACGCTGATTCGGGAACATTTGATTGGCTAATACCCCAATTTGTGATACATCTCTACGTTGCGCGAATAAGACTAGATATTGTGTATTTAACGACACATCGCGCATGTATCTATTTTTGAAAAATAGATTCTGATTGATGAAGAACACGCTTATGTTAAGATGGTGGGAGAATACTGTAAATGTCTCGGCAAACGTTTTATCCATCTCCAACATGAGATCGTCAATTACAATGACTGTATGTTCATTTCCCTTTAACGAATTAACATCATATATGCCTTTGTGGAACAAAATATCATCTTGGTACTCGTTGAACACTGATTGATAAGTCGAATAGCACCATATAACTTTATGCACAAATTTTGAGAACATCTCTCCCTTTTCTTTAATGATTTTAAGCATAAACACAGTTTTATCACATCCTGTAGGTCCAGATATAATACATGCGGATGGGCTCGTGAACCTGACTTTTTCTGTAGAAGCCATTTCTAACACGTCACACTCCTAAGTGATGTTATTTACAAAATATAATAAATTTTTAAGTGACGACCCTTATATTCTACAGTCTTGCTTTTCGCTTCTCCCACAGAACCGTGAATGACGGAGGTACAACATAATCTTTGATGTGTCTATTGTTAACTTATTACACGTATTTGTAAATATATATACACCTTGAATATAATCTTTGATGTGTGTATTGTTAACTTATTTATTACACGTATTTGTAAATATATACACACCTTGAATATTTCTTTATTAAATAAATCGTGTTTCAATTAGCGTTTCAATTTCTCCTTTGTGTGTATGTAACAGGAGAAAGTTCTAAGCTCCGCCCACTGTAAGACCAGCAACGCGAGTCATGCTACTACCTGGGCTTCCCTGCGTGCTCAGTTGATCGCAGTAAGCCCTGGACATACAGTAAGCCCTGTATTCTCCCGCGTAGACAGAAAATACTAATGGCTACCTTTAATATTGCTTGTTCAACGTTTATGAAATGGTATTCTGCAAAGTGTCAAAATGTGGTGGATACTGAAAAACTCCCTATTCCACCCTCCTTTGATGCTTTTAAGGCTACATTGAATCGTGCGAAGGAGCAAGGTGTACATATACTCAATGGTTATTCTGGTGAGAGCTTTGTTGGATTTCGTGGGACAAGTGATGTGTTGAATTATGTTGTAGGACTAAACTTTATAAAAGCGTACATATACCGTGAAGTAAAAGAAACAACACGTGCAGAAGAGAAACAACGGTTATGGATAGTGAGTCTTGTTGATGAATGGTGTGACAAGCGTTATTATGTCATGTTGCATCATATCGAGTACTCGTACCCTGCGACTGAAAATGTAAATCTCGTCATCATGGAGAATCAAGTATTTTTATCACTATATTAATATATATCATGACGAAGTTTGTAGTGAGGTTGTGGCTAATGCCCTGCGTGAGTTTCTAACAGACTTTAGAGATGAATATCGTTTGTTAAACAAAAAGGAAAAATATGGGCATATGTTCCTCTCAAATAGTGCGCCGGAATGTGAAGATGTTTAGTTTGTGGAAATGGCGAGTGGTAAAACATTAAAACCGTTATAAAATGTGTTTAGTTCGTGAAAATTACCCTGAAGGAAAATGCCTGGTACGTATTCGGGGAAGTGGAAGTGATCAAACATTAAAACCGAAATTAATTCTTGTATCGGAAAATTTCTCAAAACACCTGCCCATTATAATGGGCTACAACGATTCATGTTGGATCAGCGCCTTACACGTTTCATTAGATTATGATGTGATTCACTCCTCCCGTCGGACCGTCGCGTTGCATGTGCCTCATAGTTATCTCAGAGCTTGAGCCGAGTGGACGTGCGCTCCTCGAATACGATGGAACTTCCTTTGAGCAGCATTCTCAACGCCGTGTATGTGTCCGTGACGAAGTCGTTGCGCGTGTTCAGGCGTAAATCCGGTATCGTTAAGTATGTACTGGAAACGGATTGTAGACAAACAAACGGAATGTTGTTTATTTAAGTGTCGAGGAGATGAATAGAATCTTCGTTATAGTTGAGAAGTGGAGTGAAGATCGTTATAAAATTCCTACAGGTATAGGTACAAGAACAGAGCAGATTAGTGACACCCCCTTATACGCCGTTGTATGTACGTTGTGTATAAATAACGATCGGCCATGCATTGATATACGGTTGATGTGGAAGAATGCTTCTGATAATAACGCTCTTGTCCCTACGCGAAACCGTTTTATCCTCGACAGAATGTTTGAAATCCTCGGATTCTGCAAGCTGAAGCCCATCTTAGACGCGCGTGTTACGGATATGCTTTATTTTGATACGGTTCTTGAATACGCATACACCGCTCTGCTTGATGGGTTCACCGAGTGTAGGGTTCAACAAGGTGAGAATAGTCTAGAGCTGAACGTTTATTTAAAAAGTTTACTCTTTGAAATATCATGAACTTTGGTACAAAGCACTTGATCGGTACAGGGCTGAGCTCACCTACACCGTTCACCCTGAAGAACTATTTATTTATATGACGAGCAGCTGTCATAACGACTTAGAAGATTATTTCAACTGTCGCTCTGCAGTGTGAAGAAGAGTTCACGATTGAAAAGCTCGGGTCGGTAGAAATAAACCCTCGATTGGAAAGGCGTGTTTATAAACTTGTATTTGACGCTATGGCTAACGATGAACTCTTTGTATTCTAGACGTATTTAAAGATAACTTACCAACCGGTTGTAAAGTGGGCACAAAAATAGTACTGAACGATATGAAGGCCCTTTATATAGACTATAGGTGTCCCTATACCTTAAGCCAGTGGTTCTTAAACTTTTTGACCCCGTTACCCCTTTTCCTGATCTCAACTAATCTCATTACCCCACACAAACTTGCAATGCCGAAGTTGTAAAGAAAGTGGAAAAATTAATTACTGAAAATAACTGAAATTACCTTTAATGTTGAAATTTTTACCATATTAATACCCCCTTGTGGGTAATTACCCCCAGTTTCAGAACCTCTGCAAGGCTTAAGCGGTGAAATATTATTAAACCGCGTATACTGCGTAATGCAGAGCAATAACGATGTAATTGTAGACTCGATTAAGTGCGAGTTTAGTGTTTTGAAAAGAGAGAAATGTATTTATATATTTAACATAATTGTGTGTATATATATTTCGCCTGTACTGCTATATTGATGGCTATACGTTTTGTATTTCTTATTTTTATTTTGTGCGGTAGAAGATAAAGTATGTATTTATTTAACATAATTGTGTGTATTTCTGCTATATTGATGGTTATTTTTTGTTTTTTGTTTTTTGATCATTCCAATGTGTATTTATTTTCTATATATTTACAATATTTAATAAACAGAATGATGTAATGTTGTTTTATTTAATTCTTTTAGTTGTAAATAATTATACCAAATGGCTGGTTACGCCTTCTAAACCTACTGACGGATTTCTAAGCCAACTGCTAAGAATTAATTAAATAAATGGTACAATCTGGCAACTCAACCTAATAATGTATACCTGAACAATTAAAAACACTTGTAACTCATGTGAAATAAAATAAATGGTGGTATCTAGCAACTCACCCTAATAATGTATACCTGAACAATTAAAATAAAAAGTGGTATCTAACAACTCAACCTGTACGAGCCATTTACGCCTTCTAAGCCAACTGGCTGATTAGCGGCCTATAAGAGGACGACGGGTCGGCTGAAGTGTTATGCACTTGGCTCCTGCCAGGTGAACATCTCTTCCTTTCTCTCATCCTCTTTCTCTTGGGGGATAACGCTGCCTCCAAATTTCATGACCCCTTGTTGCACCTCCTGCATTCCCCCACCCCTTCATTGCAAGCCCCTCCCCCATTTGCAATATACCCCCACCCCCTTTTTAGCATTGCAACATCTCTGCACTCGTCCATTTTGCATCCATGCTACTAAAATCTAATGCAAAGAATTAAAAAATCAACCAACCCGATTATCCAAGCTATCCATGAGTCCTGCCATTTATCCTCTAAGCTATGGAATTCTTGGTACGAAAACGTCTCTCTGTAGCTCCACTTAACTTCGACATTACAGTATTATTTCTAATCAATTGTATATATTTCTATCCTTAGTATCCTATATACTATTGAGCTAAAATGTGTCTGTGTGTTCGCTTTCTTCGGAACCATGCACAGACTAAACGGCACATCGGAAAATTTTGCAACCACCACCAACTGATAGCCCATGAGCTGCCGATGTGCTCTGTCAAGTTTCCCGGTCCTAGGTCACAATTACTGGGTCCAAAGGCCCCAGCACCGCGATAAAACTACAGAAAAGAACGCAGCCGTGAA
Organism: Bathynomus jamesi; assembly: GCA_023014485.1. NCBI lineage: Eukaryota > Metazoa > Arthropoda > Malacostraca > Isopoda > Cirolanidae > Bathynomus > Bathynomus jamesi. The sequence goes on along the minus strand of JAJOZX010000426.1, from coordinate 243,271 downwards.
AATCTTGAGCTTCACACATACTGTGTTAAGCGGGTACAACTTAACACAGCAGTAGCAGTACACAGTGCTACCCGCCCGGGGGGAGTGGGGGTGTAGGTAATGGTGAGAGGGGTGGGGTAATTGGGGGAGTGGGGTAATGGCGTATATGGCAGTATATGTCACAGTGCTACCCGCCCGGAGGGCCAAATTGTACAACGGTCGCGAGCGATAGCGAGCTACCGCTTGTACGAACTGTCATTGTATTAATAATATTTCTCATATGGACTATTATAGTTTGCCAATAAACTTTTTCATTTTAGTCTTGTAATAAATGGAATTAATTTTACTGTTAATCTGTGTAATGCATTTGAGGTGATTATTAATTAGAAATTTGTCTTGTATAAACTACCAAGAGAGGAAGAAATTAGTTTTAAAATACCAGTTGGTATGCCGGGAGAGTAGTTAGTTTTAGAATTTACAGTTGGCAATCCTGTGCCTCACTTTCGAACAATTTTTTGCTGAAATTCGTGATCGAAAGACGCATTGTGTTTTATAGCTTTTGTTTAATGTAAATTCCGTTAATTATAGTTGGCTTAGGCTGACTAAACCTCTCCCATTTTTTACCTTGTCATATTCATCTTAATTCGCCCCGCCTTTAATCGCCGTGTTTCAAAAGTTAAATTGAATAAAATCGTATAAAATCTATTTTGTTTCAGTCTCGCATTTTTTTAGGCCTAATCAGACACACGCTACCACAGTTTAGTGTAGTTAAACGAAAGTCAATATTAAAAGAACTGTTGAAGTTTGCAGTACAGTATGATTATATATATATATATATATATATACACACACAGGGTGGCGTAAAAGTCGCGCAAGATTTTTCAGTGTTGACTATAATATATTATTTTTTTTTGTTTTAGGTAGGGGATGGCTGCGAAATTAACTATAGACGAGAGGGTGAGCCTGGTTTTATCAGGTACACCAAATTGATGAATCGGCACAGAATTTAAATTCTGTACCGATTCATCGATTTGTAGTACCTGGTATTCCATGCATTAAAACCAAGCTCACCGTCTCGTCTATTGTTAATTTCGTAGCCATCCCCATAAAAAAATAGTCAACATTGAAAATTCCTATGATGCGCGACTTTTACGCCATCATATATATATATATATATATATAATATATATATATAAATAAATAAAGTAAATAGGAACTCACTCTCTCTCTCTCTCTCTCGGGCTACAATCGACGCTTACGCGCTCTGAACTTGTTTTCGATGGAAACTCGGAGGCTGCGCGGTCAACTCATCAAGGTTTTCAAGCTTTTACGCGAGTTCAACGATGTCGATTTGCATGTTTAGTTTAAATGATAACCCAACTCGCAACAATGGTTGGAAGTTGGATTTGAAACGGTTTAGGACTAGTGTGTGTGGGAATTACTTTACCTATAAGATCTGTGACACGTGGAACAGGTTACCTTCAGAAGTTGTAAACAGTTCCTCTGTGGATCACTTCAAGAAAAGGTTAGACCAAAATTGAGGGGTTGCGCGTCTTAAGATACCTAAGTGCCACCACAGGCGAAAACGTGTTTTTGATGGATATCACAATTTTCACCCTTCCTCTATCGCGTGGTTTGAGTTATAATGACCTTACGACACTAGAAGTATGTTGAAAACATTATGAAGCGAACTACTTTTTTCACCTCTATCGCCAGCCAAAAGTTCACCCAAAGTTCGGCATAATAAGAAAATAAAAAATTTAAAAAATATATATAAAATATAAAATATGAAAATCTATTCCAAAAACTCAACATCTTCATTAGCATACTTATAACTGTAATTTAGCCAAAAATGAACGTTCTAGCTCAATTAATAACAGAGATACTATTGCCAGAATATTGCTGAACTTTGGAGGCGATTTCTGACGAATTTTAATTTTGGCGCTTCGATACCTTAAGACGCGGGATCCCTCAAATCTTGCACACTATTGGTACCTCCTCGGTATGGGCCGCAAGGCCTTTTGAGGTACTTCTTTTCCTTGTAACTCCTTGTAACTCTCTCTCGGCAGTTAATATAAAACTAATTTCTAATTAATAATCAAGTCAAACTGCATTAATTAAAAAACACTAATTCCTTTACCGCAGTCTCTATAAACTGATTGAAACGTTGTTCGTGAAATAGGCGACAATATTAACTTATTTTTAATGTAGTTCGAGTGTTTGAAATATTTACTGCGGTTTCCCCTACAATATAAAACTAAAGAAAGAAAACGTGAGATGTCACTATAAAGAAATTTATGATATTCTTGATATTCTTTAGTGATGTTTTTGGGAAGTTTTAATTTAAATTGATTTTTTCTTTTAAGTAAATTATATCAAGATATCTCGATAAACATCGGTCGAATTACCGGATTTGGAGGCATTAATGTAATACTAAGCGCCCGTACCTTAATACTGCACCGTCTCCCTATGAAAGAAGTGAACATGCTGAGGTCGAGGGTTCGACTCCTAGTAATTCAGAAGTGAGCGCAGTGGTCCGCATTCGTCTGGCCTGAGAGCGCTGTGACAATTTTCGAGTTAGTGGTGTTGCGATTGTGGTATGGAGGGAGGATGTTGAACAATTGGAGACGAAAATCACCCGGTGTAGCGTGAAAGAACATGGCATTGAGGTGCCTTGAACCAGAAAAGATTAGGAACCACTGTACCTAGAATCTCCCAAACAAGTTATACTAACTATGATATAGAAATAGGCCTAAGCTTAAAATTAGACTAGCCAAGTAGGAGGAGGAGGAGATTGGAAACACCAATCGACCAGGGAAGTACTCTTGCGGGGTGGGGGCCGTTAGACAGAAGATAGGGAGTGCTGGAACTCCCGTTTCTCCTGTCACTGTCCTCCTTAGCTGATCTTTTTCCATGTCTTATCTACCCTGTGAGCAGTCCAGCATGCTCTCAAACACACACTTCTCCCCCTATTCCTCACTACATACACAAGCATCTTACACACTACGTATTTTTTTCAAAATAAAAAAAAAAAAATGGCATCAACTTCAAGAGTCTCGGAGTCTCATGGGGAGGGGACCATAAATGTCCCGACTTCTGGCTCCCCCCCCCTGCCGATACCGGGAACGCAGAACCGGGTAGCGGGGCTGGATCTGCTACCGCCCATTCGAGATGTTCTGGACCTTTGTCTGATTCACTTTTCTTAAATTTCTGCAATATTCGTGGCCTTTTCTGAAATTTTCAATCCGTTGAACACCACCTCTCCTCTAAACCTAATCTTCTTTAAATCACTGAAACTCGTGTGTCTGGGACGACTGACAGCAACCCCTTTTCTGTACCGTCTTACTTTCTCTGTACTTAATTTCACTCCAAAGGTGGATGTTGCGTATATGTATGCAATGACCTAACTTGTTCTCGTATTCCCGAACTCGAATCTTCCGATTCTATACCCTCTGGCTACGGCTTACATGCCAATATCAAACTAAATACATCTACGCTGTTTACCTTTCTCCTAATTCTACTGACTATCCAAAATTCTTTGATTACCTCGCTTCCAAAGTGGAATACATTCTTTCCCGCTCTCCCTTTGCTGAAATATTCATTTTAGGAGATTTTAATGTTCACCACCATCTTTGGCTTTCTTCCCGTTTCAGTGACATCCCTGGTGAAACTAGCTTACAACTTTTCTATCCTAAATGACCTAGAGCAGATTGTACAGCACCCAACTCGTATCCCCGATCGCCTTTGAGATAGGCCCAACATTCTGGATTTATTACTTTACTTCTCCTTACTCTGTAAAACTTTTCCCTCCGTTGGGCTCCTCCTCACAGTCTTATATCTGTTTCTGTCCTATCACTCCAATTCGGCCTTTGGATCCTCCCAAGAGGAGGCTACTTTGGTACTTCGGCATCGCTGATTGGGATGCCCTTAGGCAGTACTTCTGTGATTTCCCATGGAATGATTACTGCTTCTGTGGCCGGGGCCCTTCTGGGTGTGTGAGGGCATCACAGAGGTGATTCTCTCGGGCATGGAGGCGTGCATTCCATATTCTATTCCTACTACTATTGCAAAAAAACCTTGGTTTAACTTTACTTGTTCTAATGCTATCCGCAACAGAGAGGAGGCTTTCAGAAGGTACCGTCGCCATCCAACTCCTGACTCTCACTCAGCTTATATTTCTGCCCGGAATCATGCAAAACCTGTTCAACTCTCCAAAAATTCCTTCATCTGACAAAAATGTGAAAATCTATCCAATCCTAATTCTTCTCGCTTTTTCTGGCATCTAGCTAAGAACCTCTTCAACAACTTTACTTCCTCTTCTTTCCCTTCTCTTTTACATTCCGACGGCACAGTTGCCGTCTCTTCTCCTGCCAAAGCTGAACTCTTCCTCAAACTTTCGCTTACAATTCAACCCTGGACGATTCCGGTGCTGTTCCTCCATCTCCTCTCCCCTCTGACTTTATTATGTCTGAAATTAGAATATCTTCTAAAGATGTTTTTTCTGCCCTATCTGGGCTCAACTCTAGCAAGGCGTATGGTTCTGATGGTGTTCCTCCTGTTGTTCTCAAGAACTGTGCTTCTGTACTGACACCCTGCCTAGGCAAACTCTTTCGTCTTTGTCTCTTATCTACGGGGCTCCAATAAACCTTAGCCCCCCGCCCATGGCCTAAACCATTAGAGGTACAGTAAAACTAAACATACCTTACAAAAGAGAATTTAATCCTACATTTAATGAGAAACAATTAAAACTTGGTGTTCCCGCCATTGGCTTCCAAGACAACCTGAATTCGCTTTGGGTAGCTTGCCAAAAGTGACGTCAATAGATCTTGATCGTTACGCAAATTTGCTAAAACAGTTTCATTGTGTTGCGTCATTGTATCCTTCGAAAATCGATTTGCTGCAGGTTCTTGAAACAAGAGACATTCAACCTTGTCCTTTATAACTGATCCAATGTGTTCACAGACGTTCAGGTCAGGAGAATTTCCTGGCCATTCTTCATTTCCAAAGAAATCGATCTCACGGTTCCGCAACAACTGTTGAGTGGCTAATGCCTTAAAGCATGGGGCTTTATCGTGCAGAAGTGTGACCTGAACGACATCCATAACATTGTTTGGGATAGAATAATATCACGAAAATACTGTCCATCCCAACTCTGACCATTTGGCTTCAGCACCCACATGAGCTTCTTTGCAGTGAACAAAACAAACACACCAACACAGTCTGGACTTTTTAATAATTCGCGATAATGTTCATTGTCATCGATTTAATCTGGTGTTGTGGCCCACACTCGATCATTTTGGTAGTTAGGCCGACGTGTTACGTAAACAAAAAATTCATCGGAGGCAGCTAAATGCATGGAATCATCCACATCCCAATCTTCAAGATAATGGGCAAACCACATTCTGTCATCGATGTTGAGTTTTTCTTGGTTTTGGAAGTTCATGCCAAGGCTTTAAACCTTGCCTATGACGGTACAGTCGAATGATCTCACCACTAACGATCTTTCCTCTCAACACTTCGATCTCTCTAGAAAGTTTAGCACAGCTGTTTTTCCGCTTACACGTACCGCTTTCAATGATGTCCTTTATTTCCTGAGAGAGTGGCAAATTTGGGCGCCCAGATTTGGTTGTATCCATTTCATATTCATCCAAAGTTTTATTCCAATTTCTTTTGACGAAGTCCTCACTTCTTCGCAACTTTTTGGCAACCCATGAACGTGTTATAAAGGTGGCTCCAGCATCACGAGCTTCCCGAAATGTTATTGCTTGTATGCGATCTATCACACGTTGCCTCTCCGAATCACCAATTAATTGAGAAGCCATTATATTATCACTTTATCAGCTAGAGTAGTTTTAATACCTGCAATAAATAAAGAATTTTATATATTTTTATAATCACTAAAAACTATTTTGATATAAGTAAACATGTAAGCTGCAAATGGGGGGGGCTAAGGTTTTTTGGAACCTCTTAGTACTTTTCCTTCCTGCTGGAAGTTCGCTTTCATTCAGCCTCTCCCAAAGAAGAGTGACCGCTCTCAACCCTCCAACTATCGTCCAATTGCTCTGATTTCTTGCTTTTCTTGCGTTTCCTTAATAGGAATATTCTTAAACACCTTTTTTCTCGCAATCTTCTTTCAGATCGTCAGATTGGATTCCGGAAGGGACGCTCTACTGGCGATTTTCTTGCATATCTCTCTGACTCTTGGTCATCCTCCTTTCGGGATTTCGGTGAAACTTTTGCTATTGCGCTAGACATATCAAAAGCTTTTGATAGAGTCTGGTACAAATCTTTAATTTCCAAACTGCCCTTCTTCGGTTTCTATCCTTCTATCTGTTCCTTTATTTCTAATTTCCTTTCTGGCCGATCTATAGCTGCAGTTCTTCTCCTAAAGCTATTAACAGTGGTGTTCCTCAGGGTTCTGTTCTGTCACCCACTCTTTTCCTTTTATTTATTAATGATCTTTTAATTCGCACTTCCTGTCCTATTCACTCCTATGCCGATGATTCCACTCTTCATTTCTTCACCCTCTCTTCTCAAAGCGTCCCTCTCAACAGTCACTCCATGATTCGCGTAGTACGGCTGTGAAGCACCTGATCTCTGATTTTTTTGCTATCTCTACTTGGGGCAGAGAAAACCTTGTGGCTTTCAATGCCTCAAAAACTGTTCCTCCATCTGTCTACTCGTCACAATCCTTCCTCTTCTCTTAACATTCTTGGCATTTCCTTTTCTCGTGATCTTTCCTGGAAAGATCACATATACTCTCTCTAAAACAGCTTCTAAAAGGTTAGGTGTGCTGTACCGCCTCCGCAGTTTCTTCACCCCCACTCAGTTGCTGTCTCTGTATAGGGGTCTTGTTCGCCCCTGTATGGAGTATGCTTTTCATGTGTGGGGTGTTCAACCCACACAGCCCTATTTGACCGGGTGGAATCAAAGGCTTTTCGTCTCATCAATTCCCCACCTCACTGATTGTCTTCAATCTCTCTCTCTCCGCCGCAATGTTGCTCACTCTCTCTTTACTATCGCTATCATAACGGACATTGCTCTTCTGAACTCTCTAACTGCATTCCTCCTCCTTTAAGGAGAGCACGCAGTACCAGACTTTCTACACTTTCTCATTCTTTTTCTGTCCAACTATCTAATGCAAGGGTTAATCGGTATTTTCAGGCTTTTATCTACTCAACCGGTCAGCTCTGGAACAATCTTCCTCAATCTATGTTTCCTCCTGTCTATGACCTCCCATCTTTCAAACGTAGAGTGTCTAAGCATCTCGAAAACCCTGGACCTTGATTTTGGCTCTCTTCTTTTATGGGAGGGGCGCTTTTGCGGGCATTTGCCCTTGGCCCCTCTTTCCTGCATAAAAACAAGTCGTGGAGTTTGTTTTAATAATGTCATTCACAAAATAACAACGTGTGTGTGTATATGGAGACGTTATTGAACAGTTCATTGCACAGTTACACGTTGATACGTGGTTCTAACGAGATGATGCACCATCTCGTATATCCATAGAAACATGCGAATTCATTTTGAACTGCTTCGGCGAGATAGTAATAAAAAAGGGCCACCCCGACCCGCAGACTTGGCTCCACCAATTATTTTCTGTGGAGATACATCAAAGAACAAGCATATGCCATCAAAGGATTGAAAGTCTTGAAACGAAACATAACCGTCTGCATCGACAATGTCACGTCGGCTTTTGTACACCGTATTTTTGCGAACATACACAAACGGGTAGATATGTGCAGCCAAGATGATGGTCACTTTCAGCACTTGTTGCGGGCTACTGTGTATCTTTTCTCGTCTTCCGTTACCAGTGTATCTTAAAAAAAAATCTGAATTAGAAGTTTTCATTCGTGTTATTTCCTAATGTAGGGTTGCGTGACTCTTGGTACATCCTGTATGAAAAGTTTTCTTTATGCCGTTCTTCCGCATGTCGTTCCATACCCATTTCGCCCAATTAGATTATTTATTTATTATGTAAAAGTAACTTTTGCTTTCAAGAATTTTATCATCACTGACGTCACACTGAGAAAAAAATGTATTTTCGAATAAGAAAAAGATGAAGATGGTTGACAAGGAACCCATCAAGTGTGTGAGAGAGCACGGGGACAAAGGGGGTGAGGGTGAAGAAGGCCTACGCCTATTGTGTAGCACTCCCTCTGTGGCACTCTGGAGTGCCTTCAGACTTCTCAAGAGTCACTTCTAACAACTAAAAAAAAAGAACAATGAACGTATTATTTTATTATTATTTATTTATTATTATTATTATTATTATTATTATATTATTAAATATTTTTAAATATATTTTACATGTGTTACGCATTTTAATTTTGTAATAATTATAGGTGTAAAATCGATGTCTTTAAAAGTGAATTATGAGTTAGCGCTCTGTATATATTTTATCTTGGTTAAAAACTGTAATAATGGTGTCATACTCTACCTATAATGATGATAATGATAATGATAATGATAGACTATAATGATGATAACCCTTATAAATTTTAAATAAGAATGAGTACATTCGTAGAGGAGGAAAAAAATAGTGTCTCAACTTTGAGTTGTACAATCAACAAGTTTTGGTTATTCATTATGTTTTTGTAGAATATAAAATACTCTTTTTATTTTTTATTTCTTAGGAGTATTGTGGAAGTGTGGGGGGGGGTCTATAAAATGGAGGGCATTCATTATATTTCTTGTAGCGCGAAACCCATAATTATTTTACCGATTTTAAATCATTTGATTTTTGGCCCGTCGTTCTTATAGAAATTGCACCCTTAAACCCGCACCCCGCACCCCCGAAATCAAGACTTATAATAATATCCCGACGAAGAGAGTATTTTTCTTGAGGTTCGGCGAAGAGGCGTTACTCAGCTCGGGTTCTGCTTTATCATTATGCAATCCATCAGCGAGAAATACTTGCCCTTATCACGGGGCTACTTTTAACCCTCGTAGTTAGGCACACCGCGTTTCCAGGATTAAAAGGCCCGACTCTTGAATTACGGACTTTATTACCCTCAGGAGGGCTATCCTTAGGCGCTGCTGGGGCGGTTCTCCGAGCGACATAGTAGTGACCGGTCACAACAGCACCCAAGAAAAAAAAATAGGAAAAGGATAAAGTTTAAAAGAAAAATGCGTCGCATATTATGGGTGAAAAGGTCTTTCTTACATACAAAGAATGACTGAAAGAAATGGATGGAATATTGAAAGAATTAAGATACGAGGGTAACAATGAAACTTTTCGCGCCATGAACACTTTTTTGTTTTGTTTTTCTTTGTTCGAGTTTTAGATGAAAACAAGAAAGCATTTTTTTTTTCTCCTCTTCTTTATTTTTGTTTTTAATACCCTTAATAGTCGTTCAGAGGTTGTTCGGAAATGCCACATTTCCTCAATTCACTCTTTTACTTAAATTCTTTCTTGCTCTTACAACAACCGAACCACTTTTTGGGGTGTTGTTAAGAGTTTTATGCGTTAACTGCGTGGATACCTACGCGGAGAAATAAAACTTATCTTTCTCCCTAAAAACTAAAAGCATTAATTTATTTAAATACATTACTAGTAATTCTTATTTTGTACTTTATTACTATGACTAGTAATAGTCTTCCTCGCGAAACGCTGAATCAGTCTGGTTGTGCGAACTGTTTAAATGGAAACCATTATTTAGAAGTTTGTCTTCCCCTTGTCGTTTATGGGAAGATACGAAGCGAGTGTTCCCCCATCTCACGAAATCGGTGTTCCATTTTATAAAATTAATTTAAATGTCCCTTTTAGCAAGGTGAAGTAAATGTCCCACTTTATCTAATCGAATTAAGTATCTCACCCCCCCCCCCCCCTTTTTTTAGAATCGAATTATGTCCCCCTTTTTTTTCCCGAATCGAATTAAGTGTGCCCATTTTTTTCGAAGCGAATTAAATGTCCTTTTTCTTTTTAAGTGAATTAAATGTCCCATTTTATGAGTTACGATTATAGTGTGCTAAAATTAATTAAATTTAGTAAGATTGACACGAACACTGAACGTTTCTATTTTGCGTATGAAGGAAACGAAATTGAAAATAAAAATGGTTGAGAATTTTGCAAAAAAATGTTCGTGTAGCTGTTCGCCAGTCGGATTAAAATATTAACCATACTTCATCCGGAGATGAAGTATCAGGGGTCGAAAAATTATAACACACACACACACACACACACCGATAGAATGTGTGTTTTTCGTTGTATATTTTACGCACACGTGTGTAGTACAGTATATGTGTAGTTAACAGTTTGTTTAAACTTGTTAACTGAGGTCACAACCAATTTAACTTATTTAATTAGGAAATCTAAAAATGGCCGACAGTTGGAATTGATGGACTCTTAGCGTGATTTTGTTCGACTCCAAAATAACTGAATGTCTGTTGGCACCGTTTGTTAAAGAACTTAAAGGAGGGAGTCGACTAAAAGGGGTGGGGGCTTCGCTTTGGAGAGAGATTCCGAACCCCCGAACTAAGAACGATAAACGGGTTATATATATATATAGGGTGAACCAAATGTAGGTGGACAGTAAATGATAACGTTTATTTTGAGAATACATATTTAATTTTTTTGTATACTATAATACAAAATAAAATTTAAATAAATTTAGTTATAATATTTAATATAATATAACACAAACACCATAGTTATAATGAACACCATAGTTATAATATAATATAACACAAACCGTATTCAACCTACTGTCCACCTACTTTTGGTTCACCGTGTATATATAAACGCCCCTGTGATTATTTAATTGACTTGATAGTGGTGGTTTCGCGTTTGTTAAAAGACGTTGGAAACGGTATTCATATTAATGGCAGGATGTCACTGATATATATCACTTGTGGACTCTGAGAGGAGGGGGAACTTTGGGGGGGGGGGGGGGGGTAAAAAATTGCCATTTTTGCGAAAGAGATGATAAGATAATGATGATAATAATTTAGTCAAAAGGGAAGATAAGATAATATGTGTAAAGTAACTTTAAAAATATCCAAATGTGTTAAGATTTTCAATAAACAACGTATTTAATATTTATTTCTTATATCCTACAAGTAAGAATGCGTAATCATAAGCTTACTATCTACAATTTATGTGTAGATCAATTTGCCTGAAACTTGCTACAGATAATTAATCTGTCTTTATCTCTCTTTGTTCCTATGTCTTTAAAATTAATGTAAATAACCTCCTTTCTCCGCATTCCTTAATATGATATGTCAAATAACCTCATTCTACCAATGAAGCATCAACTTTTGTCTGCGACTGGCAGTTCTAACTTCTATACTATATATGTGTAGGGAGGCATTAACTGTTCCATTCATATGCAAGTATATATAGGTGTATGTGTATACTGTGTACAGGTAACAGATGTATCCATACATGTATGCCTGCATATTTCTTGTTGCACCTGATGTATGTCCTCAACATGTAAAAATAGAATAAAAATTATTATTATTATTATTATTATTACAGTATTATACAGTGTTATGTATTCATATGTTTAGGAATGCATTAACTCTCTCTCTCTCTTATATATATATATATATATATATATATATATATATATATATATATATATATATATATATATATATATATATATATATGATACACACAGACAGTGCATGGAACAAGGAACTCTTCTGGGATAATTAAATCCACTATAGTCCGAATAAGTAATGGTAAATGACAAATACCATAGTTTTTCTTTTTCATGATGCTAGCCCGACGTGGGCAACGGGTCACTCGCAAAGAGGTCCCATAAATATAGCTTCCCTCACCAGCTATCTGCAAAGCAGACAGGATCCAGCTTTGGGACATGGATCTAGGGTTTAAAGCACCTAGCCATGCTACATTTAGAACCTGTGTATCATAAAAAACTCAGGGGACCATTCTGAGTTCATTCCCATATATATATATATATATATATATATATATATATATATATATATATTATTCTCTTAATGCGCCTAATGTATATCCTGTACATTTATATATACATATAACAATAAAATTGAAACAAAAATAGCGAAAGGTGGAAAATCAGATCCCTTATTTGATATTCTATTCCGAGATTCCATTAACATTTACACACCTCGTTGGAGGAGATGCATAAAACATATTAAGTGAGGCGTAACTCCATCGTAGATAATACATTTTACTTTTTAAACAACGAAACTGACGACTACGAAACGAAATGAAGATCTCCAGGATGGGATTTGTGCAGTAAATTAATCCTGGACATTAAGGATTCCGACCATATTTGATCCTCCTCGCGCAGTATCTATCTTTCATACTCCGAAATGAGGATTTTCGATAAGTTTTTCGAATTTTATCCGGCATAGGGAGTTGCTTGATGTAGGGGGGAGGAAAAGGGGGCCTGAATTTACGGTCCTCGGGGGTCGGGTGAGAGAGAGAGAGAGAGAGAGAGAGAGAGAGATTCCTTTGAATTTCGATTTCGAAGATTTCGAGAATAATGACGGAATAATGAAAAGATAATGAAGGAATTTTAAGTATAATGACACGTCTCATTTGAATAAGAATTTCGTTATAGGAAGATTATAATATATATATATGTATGTACAGTATATATATATATATATATATATATATATATATATATATATATATATATATATATATATATATATATATGTATGTGTATATGTGTATAGTGGGCCTAGTTTTAGCCGTTTGAGGTGATGCTCATTAATTTGGTGCTAATGATTAATTGATATAATGATTGATTAATTGTTAATGATAGGCTGGGTCAACAATTTATGTCCTACAGTATCACCGGTTGAAAGTGGCTAATGGAGTAGGCCTACTATAATATTTCTGAGTGATACGAATTGCTTCGAGGTCACCAGCCTGGATTACACCAAAGCAAATATTGTTAAGGTTAGAAAATTACCTTATTGTTTTGAGTTTAATTAAGAAAATAAATCGGTTATTTGTTTACAGTGAATAACAAATGATTGACAGTAATTATAGTGAATAACAATTATTTAACCGCATTTATATTATGCTAAGATGACATGGAGTTGAGCCGATACGTAAAATGGCTAAGAGCTTAATTGTCTAGTAATATATTCCCTTATGGTAGACAAATGGCATGCAAAAAATAGAACATGGAATAAATGATACTGCCTAATTATAATAGAAATTATATACGTACGTTTCGGTACGCTGATTGGATTACGTAATACACTGATTAGATAGGCTAGAGTTACGTATAAATGGAACATAGAACAAGATGTTGCAGCCTAATGATAATTGGAAGAAATGTACGTAAGTTGGTACACTACAAATGGATTAGGCCTTCAATAATGAAATGCTTAAATAAATCATAAATTAACGGATGCAAAGTATTTATGGATTACACGAAAGAACAATAGCTGGAATGGTACACGCATACGGTATTGGAATGACACTTGACTTGGGCACAGGAAATAAGCCTAGTGTGGGTTTTTATTAGAGAATTAGTCTGATGTATATTGTAATAACACTTAGATCAGGAAATAGGCCTACTGCGTTTCAACGAGAGCTAGTTTGAACGATTTGTAAAACACTTTGCGTTTATAGCCTACGCTTCTGCGGTACACTGATGTAGGCTTTGCGTTATTGTTTAAGAAAAGAGACAGAGCTTACCGACCCGGTGGTGATACCTCTAGGTTGATGAGTTACTTGGAGGTTGGCCTATTGAACTGTAGGCCCGAGGTGTCGTTGGCCGTCCGTTGTTATGCACTTCGAGATCGTTCTCGTAGAGTGGGGGCTTGAAGTTGAAATTGACCATCCGTTGTTCCGCAAGTCGAGGTCTTCACGGTGAAGTGTTAACGGGCCTATTGGATTCTCGTTGATGGTCGCTTGTCGTAAAGCGGCGAAAGCTGAACCAATGTGAAGTGATTTGGGCTTGTAGCTTCGTAGAAGATTCACGTACTGTATCCTCCTTGAGGATGTTTTCTCGTAGCGTGTTGAACTTTGCCGGTGCTCTCGAGGATGATTGGTAACCGGTTGAGGTGTGGTGAAGAGGCCAATGAAAACGCCTACTGCGGTAGTGTTGTTTGTTGCAGGAAGGATTTATAGCTTCAAGTGATGCTTCGTTTCTTGCATGAAATGTGTTGAAGTGGGCCTTGATCAGGTGCCGGCTAAAGCTGATGCAGGGAAACTGCGTGTAGAGTGGGGTTACGAAGTGGACGCACGAAAGGAGTGACAGTGAATGCCAGTAAACTGCGCCTTATATAACAGGGGTGGCCAATTTTCCTGGACCCAAGAGCCACATACGACGTTTTTCAGATGTACTAGAGCCGCAAAATATTTTAAAAAGAATTTAATTATTAAAAACATATACATATAGTTATACTCACATTATTAAATTGTTTAATTACTGCTTGTAGAAGGCTTAGTTTGGATCTTCATTTTGGCTGTTAATGCTTTAAAGTCTGGCTGATGTGATGATAAGCGCGTTCGGAACTTTCGCCGCAAGGAATTTTCGCCGCAAGGAATTTTCGCCGCCGCAAAAGAATTTTAAAAAAATTAAAAATAAGTTGACGATTGGTTACGTTAAGTCGTAATATTTTCGTTAGTTTTAACGTTTTATTTGATGGATTCATTTAAAAAATGTCTCCTAAAGTTCCTAGCGTAGTTTACGTTCTATTATGTACTTCTGCAACATATCCATATTCTTTTGCCTCCATTTTCTAATATTTCTTTATGAAGTTGCAATTGATGGCATTAGATAACAACCTGCATCATCTAGGCTTGCAGAAGCATCGGCAATTAGTGATCTTGCAGATAATTGGGAGTTAGTAGCAGTCGTTTTCATACTTGCTATTGTGGCGTACACTTTAGGCTTTGATGGGTTTGCAGAATGACTATGCTCACCAAATGTTTTGCAAATTACTATTTTAGCGTCACTTTCTAAAATTGTATGCACTCTTGCCTTGCAGTTTTTTATTTCACACTTCCAATACGATTTTTTATCACATTTTCTGTCGATTCGGTACACGTAATTAACATCGTCAACTAATTTTTCTCCTCCTCGGCTGCTTTTAACTGTATATGGCATCCTAGAGGGCTTAAGTAATGGAATATAAATGTAAGCACTGCACAGAAATAAACTATTGTGGGCGGAGCTTAGGGGTAGACCAGTTAGCTCAAAGACAAGGGCATATAATTTTATAAAACTTTGACAGTATCTGTTATTGCATGTGCAGTATCACTTTAAACCATCAAAAATGGTTTTTAAAAACCTAAGGGTTCAAAACCTTTGAAGTACATGAAATCACTTATTTAAGAGAATGAATGAATAAATGAAAATTTCCAAGTCATCCAAACCCGACGTATTAGAGAGTTCAGAAAATTTGGTAGGCTTATATTTATATATCTATACAAATTATATATTTTGCGGCGAAAATTCCTTGCGGCAAAAATTCCTTGCGGAAAAAATTCCTGCGGCCGAAAGTCCTGCGGCGAAAATACCTAGATTGGATGATAAGGCGGTATGAAGAAGCTCAGTCAGGTGTTCGTTAGTGAGGGCAGCACGATGTTTTGACTTTACAAACTTCATTACCGAGAAGAGTGCTTCACAGCAATAAGTTGTCCCAAAAACTGAGATAAGTCGGAAACTGGTTTTCCTGAGGTGAGGATACTTTGTCTTTGGTACTTGCTTCCAAAACTCAACTGCAGATAAGCTTTTATGTATCAACTTTAAACCCACGTCCTCCTGTAGCTCCAAAAGTTCTGTTTGTATTGAAGCAGCTTCCGTAACAAAAGGTGTGGTAACAGGACAGCCATCGTTGACGACATCAATCAGGAAAGGATTTACAAGAAATTCGGAGCATGGTTTTAGCTTCTTTAGTTCATCAAACCTGAACTAAAAATCATCAATTAGTCCTTCTAATTTACCTTTGTATTCCTCCAATTTACTATCTTTTATTTCAATATCAGGAAAAGTGTTTGCTCGGTTTTTCAGGTGGGGAAAGTGGTCAAATTTTTTTGTTACTAGATCTTTTTGGAAAAGCTTTATTTTATTCTGGAAACTGAAAACTGTCTGTATAAGGTCAGAAATGACCTTATCCTTTCCCTGAAGTGCCAAATTTATATTTTGAAGGTGTTGTATTACATCAGTAAAAAACATCAGATCCTGCACCCATTCGTGATCTTCTAGTTGTGGGTATAACTTTCCCTTTTCTTTCAAGAAATCAATGATAGGCTCCAACAGTGCAACAAACCTATTCAGGAGATTACTAGTTGATAACCACCTTACAATATAGTAGAATGAAAGGTCATCTGGCTTATCTTGAAGATCCAGCTCCTCGATAAAATTTCTAAACGCTCAGTGCGTTTTTGCATTTGAACGAATGAAATTCACAATTTCTAGAACACATTTCATAACACTGTCATACCTAAAGTACTTGCTTACCAAATGACCACGGTGAATGATACAGTGAATAAAGAGAGACATAGGATACTTGGGATTGCGTGTCAAGAGCCCAACTAGGTCTACATTTTGTCCTACCATAGCTGGTGCTCCATCTGTTGCAACACTGACAAGTTTATTCAATGGTACTTGAGCATTTGATAACATTTGCCTCGTCAAGTGCGTTCTTTATGTCAACCCCTCTGGTGGTTTCTCTTAGAGTCATTAAGTCCAAGAGTTCTTCTTTCACATTTCCATCGCCAGTAACATAACGAACAAATATCGCCAGTTGAGGGTTATCTTTAATATCTGTAGATTCATCGAGGGCCAAACTGAGTGCAACAGAATTCTTCAAATCACTCTGCAACGAGCATGTAATCTGAGAAATACTGATCTGGGAAATACGTCTCTCTGTAGTGTGGCTGGAAATAGAAATACTTGCTATTTGTTCTCGAAGCTTTGTGTTATATGGAGCGAGAATTGCAGTGACATCGGCAATATTCTTCTTCACAAATTCTCCACTACTGTAGGGAAGTTGAGCACGAGCAATATTCCATGCCATAACAAAACTAGCTTCAGTAGTTAAGTCAGCTATCTTACACAATGATGAAAGTACAGTTTGTTGGGCAACTAGGCTAGATTTCAACATTGTTAACTTAGTCTTTCGCAATTCTGATTTGGGAGGAAATTCCGTGATAAAATTTTTATGGTTAGTTTCATGATGACGCTTTAAGTTACTGGCTTTAAAGCGATTGAGTGCCACGTGGCAGATAAGACACACAGGTTTCCCACCCTTAACAGTAAAGGCAAAGCTCTTCTTCCACTCCTATTTAAAAACTCTATTTTCTTCTTCATATTTCCGTTTCTTACACTTTGTCTGGTCAGTCATTTTAATCAACTAAGGGGTTAACTTTCACTTGTATAGCTGAGAAAAAAAGCCACTATTTGATCTAAGAAGCCAATTTTAAAACACACTCACTCGTTACTCCATGCGGCCCGCAGGGTAGCTCGAGGGGTACTGGACACTGGTGAGTGGCGATTGGTGTTAATTACATAATTATCCCGCTTAGTGCCTGTCACACAAAAGAAATTGGCGTACGCGTGACGCATTTTATTGTCAATTCAATTTTTCCTTGTTTTTTTTCATATTTTTTTATGTGAAAAAAAAATTATATTTGTGTTATGAATTTTGTCTTTTATGATAAATACAATAAAAACCAAAATTGTCTCGCGAGCCACAGTTAACAACCTCGAGAGCCGCATGCGGCTCGCGAGCCGGGGTTTGGCCACCGTTGTTATATAACCTTAGGGACATTTGAATTCCGCGGCACTTTGAGGAGCGTCCACAAGCGTCCGTCGTGGGACAGAGCTCACGACTTCCGAGACTTCCGATTTAACTCCGTTTACCACCACTCTTTGCGTCAAGAAATTAAATATCCACCTTCCTAGCTTTCCAGTAATTCCTCTATCCTTAAGTTTGTGTGTTATGATTCCATGGTCACATTTATCGAAGGCTTTAGCAAAGTCCGTATATAACTTATTACATCAATGTTTTGTACTCGACACAATGTTCCTAATATTTTCTCCTGGTGTTCTAGTAGCTGTGACAGGCATGATCTTCCCTCCCTGAAGCCATGTTGATTTGGGTCGTATAAGTCTTTTTCTTGTAGGTAGTAGGTAGTTTTGCCTCTGATTATGCGTTCAAAACACTTTATAAGGTGTGAGGTGAGAGCCACTGGCCGACAATTTTTGGGCATTGCTCTGTTACCACCTTTAAATAGGGGGGCAATGTTCGCGTTCTTTAAGGGGAGTGGAATTTCTCCTGTGTCAAGTGATTTCCTCCATAGTAAGTATAGTAGTTTTGCAATATTCTCTCTGCATTTCTTCAGAAATGTGGCACTCCATGTGTCTGGCCCTGGCGCTGAATTGTCTCGCATCTGTGATAAGGCCGTAATTACATCTCCATCCGTGAACTCGAAGTCCATTAATAGGTTTGTGCCGGAATTTGTTGTTGGTTGATCTGTATCAATGTCGAAAAACTCGTCTGGGTTTTCCACTTCCATCTCGGACTTAGGGGTGCTAAACACAGATTTACATTGTTCCCTAAGCAGTTCACTTATTTCTTTCAAGTCATTTGTGTATTCGGCCTCCCCGTCTATCAACGGTCCAATACTCTTTACACCGCATTTTCCTTTTTTCAAACGTGTAGAAGTATTTTGGGTTATTTTTGTTTTCTGCTACCTTGTTTTCCTCCTCGTTTGTCTTATATATGAATATTTGCTTTAGGTCCATTTCTATTTCGCCAAGTTTCCTCTCTAGTTTGAGTCTCTTTGCATCAGTTCTGCATCTGTGGAGATGTTTTACGGTTTGTCTTCGTTGCCTGAATAGAGTCCTGATTTTCCTCTCGAGCTTGCTACGTTTTCTTTCCTGTCTCTCTGGAATATGTTTCAATATTATAAGTTTGGTTTCCGTCTCTATTATACATAGTATTTCTTGTGGAGTCTTCTCGTGTAGTAGCAATTCCCAATTTACCTCCTTTAAATCTTTATTTACGTTTTCCCAATTTACTTTCTTTGAATTTATGTTTAAACCTTTAAATATTCCATCTGCCTCTCTAGGATGCGTTTTCGGACCTTTGGGTGCTAACTTCAATTGTATATCGATGAGGTTATGGTCGGAGAACTTTGTGTGCGTTACTTTTTTATTTATAATTATCTCGTTGTTATTTGTCCAGATTAAATCGAAAACGTTCCCCTTTCTCGTGGCTTCACAGATTCCCTGGGTAAGGGCGTAATGTTCCATAATATCTAATAGCATTGTTTGGGTTCTGTCATCTTTAGTAATGTTGCCATGAAACTTCTCACAACATATAACTTCGTCATTTTTCTTCCATCATATGAATGGGAAATTAAAATCTCCGAAAATTAGAATATTTGTTGCTGGAGTTTCAAGTAATTTTAATAAGTTTTCTATTTCATTTGTAGCAAATTGGAATTCACTTTTTGTGGTGTTTGGTGGTCTGTAGATGTTCATAATGGTTAAGTTCAGTTCTTTTACTTTTAATATAATAACTTCGACTGTGCTGTTTCATTTCTTTACCCTCACTTCACATGTGTGCGTGTTTTTCACGTAGATACAACACCCTCCTCGTCTAGCCACTCTATCTGCTTTGTATATGTTGTAGTCCAGCAATGCTATTTCAGTATTCTCGATGCAGTTTTCACAGCCTTTTTCGCATTTATGTAAGTGTGTTTCCGTTAGGCATATGATATCTATGCTGGTTTCCGTAGCTAAATTTTGCAAGTATTGTAATTTGCAGTCTGCATGGTCCGTATAGAGGCCTCGTATATTTGTGTATTATAATACATTTAACGGGTTTCTAATCTAATGTGTGTTGTGTGTGTATATATATATATATATATATATATATATATATATATATATATATATATGAAAATTATTTCACGAAAGTAACACGTGAAAAATATTTATGATGAATAAAACCACGAAGGAAAAGAAACACAGAATGGTGCTCAAGCGCTTTCGTCTAATGACATCCTCAGGATGTCATTAGACGAAAGCGCTTGAGCACCATTCTGTGTTTCCTTTCCTTCGTGGTTTTATTCATCATATATATAATAACGGGTGATCCAGATAAATGGGACCCATAAAAAAAAGCCAAATATTCTTAATATTTAATTCCTTTCATAAAAACTATATATCATTCGAAAGAGTAGAGTTACAAGTTTATTATGAAATATTTATTTTTAAAATGACTCCTTTCAAATGTGCTCCATTAGTTGCCAAGCATTCGAGTGTTCTCGCTGTAAGTTCTGCATCACTTTTGCAAGAGTGTGCGGTGGTATGGCCTGTATCTCATTTGTGATGGCGGCCTTCAATTCTTGCAAGGTCGTTGGGTTATTTCTGTAGACCCTACTCTTAAATATCCCCAGAGATAATAATCTAAGGGAGAAAAATCCGGAGACCTTGCGGGCCATTCAACGTCTCCAAATCTTGAGATTAACTCGCCTGGAAACGTTTGACGCAAAAACTGCCATGCAGTTCCTCGTGGTATGGCAGGTAGCTCCGTCTCGTTGGAACCAGTGGTTTTCTAGACAAAGATCTCTTAATTTAGGAATAAGGAAATCGGTCAACATTTTTCGTAGCGATCACCATTTACAGTGACCGTGTTTCCGGTGGAATCCTCGAAAAAGTACGGCCCTATGATCTGAGATGCAGTAAGACCACACCAAACAGTTACACGCTGACTATGCAACGGGACTTCGGTAATATTCAATGGATTTTCTGTTGCCCAGAAACGACAATTTTGTTTGTTTACAGTTCCATTCAAGTGAAAATGGGCTTCGT